>CAJQZJ010008587.1:3531598-3577429 GCA_907164525.1 Lophiomys imhausi | reverse complement strand
TCCTTCCAATGCCCTACTGTGTGCTAAAGCACCCTGTTCTTCCTTCCTTTCTGTCCTAAGGAGAGCTGAGCAGTAACACAACAAGCACAGTTTTCAATGGACACCTACGACTATCCTGACTGGAATCCGCTGTCTCATCAAATGGCTCCATGGACAGCTCGGCTGTCACTATTTTCCACCCAGAGCCCTTAGGTTGCAGAATCCACCATGCACACAGAATTAATTCCTATGAAGACACTGGTGAGCCCCACTAAGTCTCAAACTAAGAGGTTTCAAGAAGCTGAATAAGCAAGAGGATAAAAAAACTTGGAGGGGAAACCACAACTCTGGGGCCAGAATTTAGCCAGCAGGATTTTACAGTACAACAAAAATCAGTATCTGTGAACTAAGCTCAAAATATAAATCACTTCTCATGGCTCCTGTTTGTCTTGCGTGCTTTGCCATCATTCTTCTTTCTAGGAATAGAAGCTTAATACTCTTCGAAGTACTCTGAATTCCTCAGGGAGTAGAGTCACAACATGCTAACCTAAATGCTGCTCTCAGGGGGTATGTTCCTGGAATATCACTGTACCTTTTCTAGCTTTGAGAATGCACAGTGTCTCTAACAAAGTTACTCCTGTGAAGTGGCTAAGTGTGAATGTTTAAAGAAGAGAACCAAGAGACAAGAAAGGCAGTTTAGCAGATAAGAGCACTAGCTGCTCTTATAAGGAATCCAGAATAGATTCACAGTACCACTTTTGTGACTCACAACCATCTGTAATTGCAGTTCCAAGGGATCTGATGCCCTCATCTAGTCTCTCTGGGCATCAGGCATGCACATGGTACACATACATGTGTGCAAGCAAAGCACCGATACATATATTTAAAATATAAAGACAGGTGTGAGATGGAATCTCAGAGTCATCTTGAGTTCCATTTATCTGATGATTAAGGATGTTGAACATTTCTTCAAGTGTCTCTCAGCCATTAGAGATTCTTCTTTTGTGAGTTCGTGGTTTAGCTCTGCACCCATTTTTTTTTTTAATTGGGTTATTTGGTTGCTTGGTGTCTAATTTCTTGGCTTCTTTATAAATTTTGGATATTAGCCCTCCGACAGGTATGGGATTGTAAAGATCTTTTCCCAATCTGTAGGTTGCCATTTTGCTCTAGTGACAGTGTCCTTTGCCTTACATAAGCTTTTCAGTTTCATGTCTAAGATCAAAAACTCAAATGACAGCACATGCTGGAGAGGTTGTGGAGAAAGGGGAACACTGCTCCATTGCTGGTGGGAGTGCAAACTTGTACAACCACTATGGAAATCAGTCTGGTGATATCTTAGAAAACTTGAAATACCTCTACTTCAAGATCCAGCCATACCACTCCTGGGTATACATCCAAACGATTCCTCACCAATCCACGAGGACATCTCAACTATGTTCACAGCAGCCTGACTTGTAATAACTAGAAGCTGGAAATAACCCAGATGTCCCTCAATTGATGAATCAATAAAAAAAAAAAAGCTGTGGTACATTTACACAATGGAATACCACTCAGCTATCAAAAACAAGGAAATAATGCAATTGGCTGCCAAATGGATGGAACTAGAAAAGCTCATCCTGAGTGAGCTAACCCAGACCCAGAAAGATGCACATGGCATGTATTCACTCATAACTGGGAGAAAGAGGAGAGGGTGGGAGTGTCAAAGGATGGACCCAGGAGGGGTAGAGAGAGGGGACTGTGATGGAGATGTAAATTGAAATAATAAATAAACAGTTAAAAAAAAAAACAAAAAAAACCCAAGATCTTAAAAATAAATAAGACTTAAAGATAAACCAATAAAGTGTTTTATAATTTCTAAAACCTACTTAAATGTAACAGGGGCTACTAATATAAACCATAAAGGAAATTAAGAAGCAATCATTCCTGGCTTTCAGAATAGTAGGGAACCTCAAAGATAATAGTCATCACCCACTAACTGCAGTCTCAATTTCTCATCTTCATGTATTGTACCTATTAACTAATTTAGTTGTTTCTACACAACTATGAAGTATCCACAGTTGTTTCCTTTTTACAGATGGGGAAACAATGAGTTACTTTCAACAGATTACAGAAGGAATGAATGGCAGAAATTTGGGGTTTAATTTTCTTCCATTGAAATAATGCAACAATGTTAAATATTGTTATAGAAAAATCAGTCTTATATCATGGTAACTTTTCATTGAAAGATCCACCTCCCCAAGAGACAAGTGCAGAATATTTCTGAGTTTAAGGCCCTATCTGGTACATTGCCAATATAACCTGATATTTATGGAAATACAGACAATATGGATAAGGGGATGAATGGTGTGTTGAAGATTTCTTTGTCTAAAATTTGTCAGCCCGTGGATTGTTATTTGAAGGACACTTTTTTTTTTCAGTGGAAATTATTCAGGGATGTCTTGAATAGCTTCAGCACATTCTATCTGCAAGGAATGGAATGGGTTAAATGATCCCACTTAAACTTGTAATAATTTCAGCTTTTCCAACATCTAGCAAAGTGTCAACCCAAACTCACAATTGTGATCCTCCTATGTTATTACCAGAGTGAGTCACTGTAACCAAACTCACAAAGAACAATATTTCCTGGTGACTTCTGAGAATGTGGAAACGAATGTTTGGGACCCTGAACTCACAAGGCTTTTAGAGTTCTGTTCCACAGTGATAATTTTGACAAAGCAAAGAACAGTCAACAGATTCAGGAAATGGCTCTTATGTAATATCAATTGTTGTCTTTCATAGAATAGTTTATTATCCAGGACACTCGTGTAGTGAAAGAAGAAAAGGCTAAGTTGGACTCGTCTTTCTTCCTTTTGACTGTAAGAAGGATTTTGCTTTGAAACTGAGGCCGGTTTGAGCTCATAGGTCTGTATAACCATACCTATCTTAGATCCATATTATCTAGTGAAAAATATCAAATCATTAGAGGTGGTGGCTGTCCTCTAATTCCATCTCCTCAAGTGGATAAAGTAGGAAAATCTTAAATTCTAAGCCAGCCCAGGCAGCAGCCCTTGTAACCCTATGGAAAATAAAAAATGAAAACGTAGTATATGTATGAAGATTCTAAATTCAATCTTCAAAATAAAAAAAATTATAAAAAGAGGTCAACGTATCTGTCCAAACAACTAAATGTCTCAGTTCAGGCTCACTTGAAGATATGGATGTGGACAAAGGCTTAGCCTCTATTGATATACTCTGCTATCAACATGTTGTCACTAGATAAAATTGCTTCTTGTTTCAGCCTAGCATTATGTCAGAGGCCTGTAACCTCAGTTACTCTAGAGGCTGAAGCAGGAAGATTACAAATGTTAGTCTTGCCTTGACTACAGAGAGAATTTAAGGCCAGCCTGGGGAACACAGCAAGACATTGCCTCAAAAATAAAATAGTACAACACATCTAAGAGTACAGTTTATTGATAGAACATTTGTTTTTCATGTGGAAGGCCCAAGGTTCAATCCCAAACCATAAAACAAGCACAAAATAAGTGAAACACACACACACACACACACACCCACACCACACATACACACAGCATCAGGAACAAAAGGTACCTGTAGAAGCTAAAAGGGAAGGGAGCTGCAGCATCGGGGTTAAAGACAAGACTGTCCACAGGAAGTCCTGAGCTGCCTAGACTTTTATTCAACCAGCTGACTCAAAGTTCTAGAGACACAAACTACTGAGGGAGGAGCTGCTTTCAGACACTTAGAATAGTGTCTAAAAACTCTCAAAATCCTGAGAGCTGTGTTTCAGTATGAACAGACAGTGGAATCCAGAGGAATGTCAGGTTTCAACCCTAGCTCCTGGCTTTCAAAAGCCAAGCCAAATCATTGGTATATGAGAAACTGGCTTGCAGGTCCAGACTCTCTGCCACCACATTGGGAATGAAAGGAGGTCAGCTTTCAGGGTTCCCAGGTAACCTTCATGTCTGTGACAAGATACACTCAATGATACAGTCAAATCAGTCAGAGAGATACGAGAAAATTACTCTTCAAGCCTCTTAGATCCCAGTGGAAGGGGAAAAAAGTCATTTCTCTCCTACCCTGACAGCTGAGGCCAGGTATTTATAAATGTGTATAGTCTCTTTGTATGAAAGACACTTGTCACAAATTATGTGAAAATTCATAGAAGAGCCTAAACAAAAAACTATATTAAGTAGAAAAAAATGTGTTCTAAGAAAACGTAAAGTTATCGCCAGGCTGATTTCCACAGTGATTGAACACATTTGCATTCCCACCAGCAATGGAGGTGTGTTTCCCTTTCTCCACAACCTTGTCAGTATGTGCTGTCATTTGAGTTTTTGATCTTTGCATTTCTGACAGGTGTGAGATGGAATCTCAGAGTCATCTTGAGTTGCATTTCTCTGATGATTAAGGGTGTTGAGCATTTCTTCAGGTATCTCTCGGCCATTAGAGATTCCTCCTTTGTGAATTCTTGGTTTAGCTCTGTTTCCCATTTTTTCATTGAATTATTTGGTTTCTTGGTGTATAATTTCTTGAGTTCTTTATAAATTTTGGATATTAGTCCTCTGTCTGATCTGGGATTGGTAAAAATATTTTCCCAATCTGTAGGTTGCCATTTTGTTCTAATGACAGTGTCCTTTACCTTGCAGAAGCTTTTCAATTTCATGAGGTCCCATTTATTGATTGTTGGTCTTAAAGTCTGAGCTATTGGAACAGCTCTTCCTCAAGACTCAGCCATATCACTCCTGGGAATACATCCAAACGATTCCTCACCAAACCACAAGGACATTTCCTCTACTATATTCATAGCAGCTTTATTTGTATTAGCTAGAAACTGGAAACAACCCAGATATCCCTCAACGAACAAACAGATTAAAAAAAAAAACTGGTACGTTTACACAATGGAATATTACCCGGCTATCAGAAACAAGGAAATCATGCAATTTGCAGCCAAATGGATGGAACTAGAAAAGCTCATCCTAAGTGAGCTAACTCAGACCCAGAAAGATGCACATGGCATATATTCACATATAACTTGATTTTACCCATATAGTAAAGGATAACTATCCTAAAACCAACAGACTGAAACAGAACATAGAGTTTTTTACCTGTTAGTGGGACAGTTTGTCCTAGTGGAGTTACCATGAAGTCCCCAGTGCAATAAGAAGCTCTTAGCCCTCATATAACTGATAAACTGAGGGGGCCTGATATGCAGGGGCATCCCACACCAGAGGAGTAGGATAAAGAGGAGAGGGTGGGAGGATGGGACCAGGAAAGGTGGAGAGAGAGGACTGTGATGGAGATGTAACTTGAAGTAATAAACAAACAAACAAACCTGACTTATGATCCTGAAAAACAAAACAAAAAAATCTTAAAGTTGTTAGATCAGGATTGCTGTGGTTTTCGTATGGACTGCATGAACCCCAGAAGTTCCTCTAAACCCTCTTTTTTGCTACTCACGTATCCACTGTAGGCACACAGGCCCCTGAAACAAGTTTCCAACTTTCTGTCCCTACCTCACTTAGTCGCCATGTGTAGATTATATAGAAAAATATGTGATGTTTGTCACCCTAATGTCTCCAGTAAAGAACAACAGGGGTGCACTGGTCCCAAGAATGTAAAAGGAAGTATTGTGAACCCATGGGTATCATGAGCATATTCTATCACAAGCACCAAAAGGGCTCCTACAATACACAGAAGCTATGAGCCTTTGTCAACATGAGTCTCACCAGGCAGAAAATGACAAAACAATGGTTGTATTGGCTTCTCTTCTTCTTCCCTTCCCTTCCCTTCCCTTCCATTCCTTTTCCTGCTCTCCTCTCCCTCTCCCTCCCCTTTTCTCTTCTCCTCTCTTCCCCTCCTCTCCAATGTTCTCCTCTTTTCATTTCCACTTCTCCTCCTCTTCTTCCTCTCTTTCTCTCTCTCTCTCTCTCTCTCTCTCTCTCTCTCTATTCTTGTTCTTTTCACATATTTATTTCCAAGGAGATAGTGGAGTTTTGAGATATATTAGAAAAGACTCAGAGTCTACCTGAAAGAACAGGGTCTGTGAAACCTTGAGAATGACCACTGTCTGGCTTTAATTAACATAGTTAACATGTTAAACTTTTGTCCAAAAGTTTCCCATCTGTAAATTAGTAAGATTCTCTCATCCAGTTCTTTTTAATGCTGTGAAATGTATTTAACTTTTTCTTTTTTCCCTAATTTTTTATTAATTTATTTTTGAAAATTACAACTCAATCAAATTCCCCTTCCTCCTCCCCTCCAGGTTCCACCCTCCCTCCTTCCCTCTCTCATCCCCATCTCTGTACTCTCCTTCTCCTCAGATGAGGAGAGCCCCCCACATACATATCAAACCCCCTCAGTTCATTAGTCACATGAAGGCAGAGCACTTCCTTTTGTACTTGGGCTTGATGTGGCCACCCAGCTAGGGTAAGGTATTCCACTAACAAGCAACAGGGTCCATGAGTCACTGCTGTGTGGAGTTTTTCATAGGATAGTTATGCTAGGTTCCTGTCTGTTTATGTCTGTGGGTTGTAGGATGTTTGTCCTGTGCTATATGTTTAATATCCACTTATAAGAGAGTATATACCATGTGTTTCTTTATGGGTCTGAGTTAGCTCACTTAGGATGAGCTTTTCTAGTTCCATTCATTTGGTTGCAAATTGCATGATTTCCTTGTTTCTGATAGCTGAGTAGTATTCCATTGTGCAAATATACCACAGGTTTTTTTATACATTCTTCAGTTGAAGAGCATCTGGGTTGTTTCCAGTTTCTGGCTATTATGAATAAAGCTACTATGAACATTGTTGAGGTGATGTCCTTGTGGCTTGGTGGAGAATCTTTTAGATATATGCCAAGGAGTGGTATGGCTGGGTCTTGAGGTAGAACTGTTTCCAATTTTCTAAGATATCACCAGATTGATTTCCAAAGTGGTTGTACAAGTTTTCACTCCCACCAGCAATGGAGGAGTGTTCCCCTTTCTCCACATCCTCACCAGCCTGTGTTATCTCTTGAGTTTCTGATCTTATTCATTCTGATGAGTGTGAGATGGAATCTCAGAGTCCTTTTGAAAAAGTTGCAATTCCCCGATGACCAAGGATGCTGAGCATTTCTTCAAGTGCCTCTCGTCCTTTAGAGATTCTTCTTTTGTGCATTCACGGTTTAGCTCTCTATCCCATTTTTTGATTGAATTGTTTTATTTGTTGGTTTTTACTTTCTTGAGTTCTTTATATATTTTGGGTATTATCCCTCTGTCATATGTGGGGTTGGTGAAGATCTTTTCCCAGTCTGTGGGCTGCTGTTTTGTTCTAATGACAGTGTCCTTGGCCTTACAGCAGCTTTTCAGTTTCATGAGGTCCCATTTATTGATTGTTTGTCTGAGAGCCTGAGCATCAAGTCCCAGAAGAAAGAAATTAAAGAAGATATCAGAAGATGGAAAGATCTCCCATGCTCATGGATAGGTAGGATTAGCATAATAAAAATGGTCATCCTACCAAAAGCAATATACAGATTGAATGCAATTCCTATCAAAATAGCAACACAATTCTTTACAGATCTTGAAAGAACAATTCTCAGTTTCATATGGAAAACCAACCATAGCTAAATCAATCCTGTACAGTAAAATAACATCTGGAGATATCACCATCCCTGATTTCAAACTGTACCACAGAGCAATAGTAATAAAAACAGCATGGTACTGGCATAGAAACAGACCAGTTGATCAATGGAATCAAATTGAAGACCCAGAAATAAACACACACACCTATGATCACTTAATTTTTGACAAAAAAGCAAAAACCATACAATAGAAAAAGGAAAACATCTTCAAAAAATGTTGCTGGTCTAACTGGATATAAACATGTAGAAGAATGCAAACATTCCCATATTTATTACCCTGCACAAAACTTAAGTCCAAATGGATCAAAGACTTCAACATAAAACTGAACACACTTAATCTAATAGAAGAGAAAGTGGGGAAAAGTCTTAAACTTATTGACACAGGTGACAACTTCCTGAACAGAACACCAATAGCCCAGGCTCTCAGCCAGTTTTTAAGCTCTATATCTGTGCAATAATCCTTAACAAATGTGGGTGTTTTCACTCTTTCCCTTAGTGTTGATTCACTATTACCACTGTTCTGGAATTCCATTCTCACCAGTGCTAAGGCCTTCCATTGTGTGACTGCACTGTAGTTTGCTTATCTATGCCATCATGTGTGAACATTTGAGCAGTGTCTTGATGTTGTCAGTGATAACACCACTCTGGATATCTTGCCCATATCTTTATAAACACAGGGTGAGCATCCCTAACCTGAAATTTTAAAATTCAATTGTTCAAATTCCATAACGCCTTTAAGTGGTGCTACAAATCAAACCTGGGGGCTTGAAGGTATTCTGTGAATGTTCTAATACTGCTTTACATTCTTAGGTCTTGGTTTATTGACAGCAGTATCTCTATGGGGCCCAGGAAAGCTTAGAACCAATGATTCTCCTGCTTCCATCATCCTAGTACTGTGATACCAAAAAAGTGCTACCACATTTGACTCCAAAACTCCTGAACACCAATAGTAACACTATACATAGAAAACTCCACACTTTACCCAAATAATGAATCACAGCCAGAACAAACTCTGCTTTAAAAAATTATATAACATTTTCTGCATGTCACATGAATAAGTATATATTAAATAGAAATGAGTCTGTGCTTAGACTTAGTTTTTATTCCAAGATATCTAGCTAGATATGCAACATACTCTCAACTCCAAAGTTGCAAACACATGAACGCTTCAGCTAAGTGACATTTAATCAGTCACTTAGCTTTCTGCTATGACACCACTACGTGTTTTGAGTCAAGCTCATTTCAGTGTGTCAGCTCCACTGGGACATTTTTCTAAGTCTTCCCACATCTGTCTTTTCTGTCCTCTGCTGGTTTCAAAGCCCTCCTCATTAATGTGAACTTTTTCAGTGCATTCTAGCCCACCTTTACCTTTAATTGTGAGCTATGTAGCAGAATGGTTGTCTTTTCAAAACATAAGAACATCCATCACTGCAGCTTAAAATTACCACAGGGATTCCATTAACATAAAATAGACGTTATATAATATACCATATCTCACAAGGTCCCATTGGAACTCCGCTGCCTACCTCTCTGTACTGCCATGGAATTATTCCTTCCCCCTGTTCAGACTGACATTTGTTCAGACTTCATCCTATAAAGCATCTTGCTCAGAATCTTTACAAAGCAAGGCTTCTTCTTCTCACTTTTGGGATCATCTCAATGGAGTACCAACATAAAGGTCTTCCCTGGCCCTCCAATCTGAAAGAACAACTTAATGTCACTCTCCATCAAAGTAAACAGAACTCATTCTACTACCTGATACTCTGCAACTAATGCCCTTCCTCTTGACTAGTTACTCTTCAGACTTCTCTGACATAAGATTTATATACCCTACCATAAAGCTCACTCTATACATATAGAACTTGTTGAGGTTTATGGTGTTCACAACATATAATTTAAGAAATTTGCCACACCCTCAAAGCACCTCTGTCTCCATTGGCAATACACACCCATCAGTTTCCCTCACCCTCTGGCAGTCAATCATTTACTTCCCATTGCTATGGATTTGAATATTTGGGAAAATGAATATAATTAGAATTATATAAAGTATACCTTGGTATAACAGTGTTTTCGATGTTCATCACACTGTAGCACATATCAATCTGTATTCCTCTCCTTTGACAGGTGGGATATCATGATACTGATACATCACATGTTGTCCACTTGATGAAGAGTTGCTGGACCCTGGGATTATCTCCCTCCCCCCCCCTCGGTTCTTCGATATATGCTACCATGAATGTTTGTGTTAATGTCTTGTATGATGTCTATTTTCATTTCTCATGAACAGAGATCCAGCAGTTGGTAGCTGGCTGTTGAAACCAGGATGTCATTCAGTATCAGAGCACACACTTCTGACCAGCATGTGTCAGAAACTGACCTACTTAGGTTAATTCACATAAGATCTCAAAGTCCATTTATTGAGAACTGACTACATACTATCTAAAACTCTGATGTCATTTACACCTCAACTGTCTAGCAAAAAATTCCTTAGGGAAAAGCTGATTTTGTAAGCTAGCTCTCACAATAAATAGTGCATACTAATAATTACTCCCTGATGGAGGGATCTGAACTAAAACGAAACACACACACACACACACACACACACACACACACACACACACACACAATAGAATTTAACAGAAAAACCAGAATCATAAATAAGTATTCAAAGGAAGGCACCCCAGCTCTGGCCACTTCTATAGGCAATTCAGCCTACAGGAACCCAGGAGAGGATTCCCTATGGAAAACATGAAGAAATTCTTTCAAGCCAAGCATGTGAGGTCCCCTCAGATATGCTGGAACAGAAGACAAAGCAAATGAAGCAGATGACTTTAAATATTTGGGCTGCTGTTTACATCAAAACCAGAGTCAAGTATCGTGGTCTTCATAGCTGTGGGAATTTATCTCCAAATCCTTTAGAGTCACACTTATCTCTCAGCAAGGTTGTTTAAGACCATCAAAGCAAAGAGCTACCCCAGTGGAACCAGACCAATGGTCCATCCAGCCCAGGATGTCACCTCTGAGAGTAGCCAGTGAGGAATAGTGTGGAAAAAGGCAGAAGTAGTTACTAAAATGCACCTAATTGTGCAATGCCAGGGCAGGGGGCTTGTAGTAATCTCTTATGTGCCCAGCTGGTGACCAGCTTCTGCCCTGAAGCAAGAATCCTGATAGCCCTTATAAGTCTTAGCCAGCAAGAGTGGCTGCAGGCTCCTTTGGAAAGCACAATTTCCCTCCCCTGGTGTTTTCAGAAAAGAAGGTTGGATATTTACCACCCAACAAGTCGGCTGCATTCACATTACAGTGGACCATTAGCCTTAATCCATTTGCAAAGAGGAAGATCTTCAGGGAACTGGAGTGTTTAAGTTGAAAATCGAGATAATTTGCTATCATTTCCTCAAAAATATTTATTTTAGTTTTAAGCCATCTTTAATTTCTTTTTTATATAGAAAATGCCCTTTGCTATTGCTTTGCTTAGCTGTGTTCCCTTAAACGAATCTGGCATCCCCGGATAAGTCTTTGTGTATCACAGGAAGGCTAGCCAGAAGCATAAACAAGAAAAAAAGTTTGGGAGCAGAACAGTTTCTCTGCACATACCAGCTGACAGGATGCCTTTATTTCTAAGGTTCTGATATAAGAAAAGCAAATTATTCATTCATTTATACTTTCATAAAATATTTAGTACTAAAACTTAGGCTAGATCCTGGGAATTACTATAGAGAAAAAAAAAAAAACAGACCAAAGCTTGTGGCCATATAGTTTGTATTGCAGTAAAGTTATGGGGAATATGTAAAGAAACACAAAAGAATCTGAGTATTTATGCACTGCTGCAGAGCTCATATAATCGAAGGAATTCCCAGGAGAAAGGAATTACAAGAAGTTTAAATTATTTGAGATATTCAAACAGAGACCAAAGATGACCAAAAAGAACCACACATCAAGGCTCTGAGGCAGCAAGGGACTAGATACTTCAGAACATTGAAATGACATCATCTGTGAAGAAATAAGCCTGGGCAAGACCCTGAAGTCCAGACACCACTATATGTAACAGATAAAAGTTTGGATTTTCTTTTTACGAAATGAAAAAACAAGGGCTTGATGCTGTCACCTAATCAGTTGACAGTTGCCTGATAGTTCCCTAGAGTGGATGTAGCTGTCTGTGGAGGGGTTGTCCTGGCTACCTGTTATGATGCAGCACTCTTTGAATGGACTAGTCTGGAACTCTGTGTGGTCCCATCATAGACAGAATCTAGACACAATTGGGGGAAATGTGTGGCTGCTGGGGCTGTGGACCAGCTCCTGGGAATCTGAGCTGTGATATGGATTGGCACACTTCTCTTAGATTTGACCTAAGCCTAAACTTGGTAAATTATAAATGTAGCTACTCACTGATGTTCAGAAATCCAGATGATGTTCCTTCCTTGAGTCTGATCTTTTGGTCCAGATGTTCTGTTTCTGCATATTTCCCTGTGTTGTAGATACCACTGAACTTAGACCAACTAATCCCACTGAAGAGCTTTTCTAACCCTTGAACTCAGACTCCCTCTGAAGAAATAAGTTAAACTATGCAAACACATTGTTTTATGCTTTGAAATTAGCCAGAGAAGATAAATGTCACATTGAACACAATCCAGGGTAGAATAGAGAGATAAAGATGAAAGTGAGAGCTTCAGAGATTTGGAGTTTAGCTAATGAACAAGCACACTAAAGGCTTACTTTTACAGCAGGGAGAAGCGGATATGAAGAGCTCTCTGCTCAGCAAGAGACAGGGCAATATAGTGGGGGTGGGGGGCAATAGAGAAGACAAACATCCAAAGTCCTGCTCTGCCCTCCACTCTGCATCCACAGCAGCAAGCATGTGGTTACATGTACATACACACATACACACACACACACACACACACACACACACACACACACACACATTCATACTCACAGAGACACACATACAGACACACACATGGACGGACATACAGACAGACACAGGGGAACACAATACCAACACACACACACACAAACATACACACAACACACACACACACAAACACACACACACACACATCTTCACCATCACTACCACAAATAACAACCTAAGCTTCACTCAAGAACCCAGGAGAGAACTACAGGAGTGTGGAGCTACATGCGTCTCTGGCCAGTGAAGCATGAGGTTTAGCTGGGCACAGAAATCGAAATGAGATGAAGAGACTCCTAGAGTTTTGTCTCCAGTGTGATCTCTTTGAGGGAACCAAGGGAATTACTCCCTTTAAATAGCTAATTTCTTATTGTCAAAAGCCTAAACTCTTCTTGCAATCCTTCTTGAGGCCGTAGTTGGATCTTAAGGTGCATCCTGCTGCCTGGAGTCTTTTCTAGATGCAGCCTTCTTTGTTTCACCTGATAGGTTAAAACCTGGGTACCAAGTGGTTTCCAAACAAGATAGTATTGGCTACTGCTTTGGAAGGACTTCTTATTGTGCAACACTGGAAGATGGGCCCCAACAGTCTGGAGACCCATAAAATGAGAAAGCTCTATGATTGCTTATAAATAAAACTCTTAAAGTAGCATTTGCTCGAACAGCTAATATTTAAGGAACAGATTCCTAAAGCTTGCCAAATGAAAGAATCATTCCCACTCTGTCCTCGTCCTTCAGTCTTCCTCCAAGATCATCCCAGAGCATCCCCAAGGCATCTGACTCCACATTCCTATTTGACAGAAACAGGACCAGTCTGCAAACATATGGGGACAATCTGGGAAATATAATAGAAAACGTGTTTCTTTCAACTCATCTCAAGAATTTGTTTGTTTGCTTATTTATTTATTGGCTTATATGGTTAATGTTTAAAAACTAGAAGATTTTATACAGTAATCAAGATTTTTAGCTTCTTGTGTGTGTGTGTGGATGGATGTGAGTCAGTGTTTGCAGAGGTATGCCTATGTACACACATGCGCTTCTGGATACCAAAGGTAAACTTAGGCTTGCTCATTAAGAGCCCTCTACCATGAATTTTTAAGATATGATCTCCCACTGAAACCAGAGACCCCTCTGTTGGGTCTTGCGGATGAACTTCAGGAATCCATCAATCTCTGCCTCCTCATGGCTGTGACTACAAGTATGTGCTCTTGACACTTGGCTATTTCAGTGGCTGATGGACTCAAGCTCAGGTCTTTATACTTGTGTGGCATGGTAAATACTTTATCAACTGTTCTATCCTTGATTTTTAACATAAAAAATATTTGAATGGATAAAAAAATCTGTGGTATATTTACACAATGGAATACTACTAGGCTATCAGAAACAAGGAAATCGTGCAATATGTACCTAAATGGATGGAACATGAAAAGCTTATCCTAAGTGAGCTAACCCAGAGCCAGAAAGATACACATGGCATATATTCACTTATAAATGGATTTTAGCCATATACTATAGGATAACTATCCTACAACCCAAAGGAATAGGAACCTAGCATAACTATACTACAAGAAATTCCATCCAGCAGCAGATACTGAGACACACAGCCAAAAATTAGGTAGAGCCCTGGGAGTCCTATATAAAAGGAGGACTAGAAAGACCTGGAGGGGACAAGAAAAAAATGTGAAGATCAACAGAACCAGCCAACCTAGCTCCCTAGAGGCTTACAGAGATTGAAACACTAACCAAAAAAAAAAAAGAAGAAGAAATCTTAGACTAGACCTACACCACTCCCCCATACAAGTATAGATGATAGGCAACTTGGTCTTCATACAAATCCCTTAGCAAGTGGAGGGGTGCATTCTCAGTCAACCAGGGGTGTTACTGACAGGAAATGGCACTTACCTATCCAGGGAGTTTACAATTGAGCAGAAAATGATGTTTCTTAGATGTGGTGCTCGGAGACACTCAAAGTCACAGTGGGAAACAGAGAGGCAAGTAGGTGCATGTCGCTCTACCAAGCCCAGAAAAGGGACTGGGGTACAGGATGCTGTCATGGATGTTGGACTGTACTATTCAACGTTCTATGTGATCCAGTTGTAACCTGAGGACCTCAAAAGAGGCACTTAAATAATTACACTTTGGAGTCAGGAATCATGAATCTTCTTTTACCTTGGCATTTCCAAAGCATAAAACTTAATGGGGGAAATCCAAGGCCTTGTGGAAAATGAGAGGAAAAAGAAGGAGGGTGGGTAGCTTTAAAAATGAAGATGTGTCCAGAACATCTAATCCAGAGTTTCTAAAGTTGGCTGCAGTGGTGTTGCTGAGACCCAGCTATTATTTTTTAATCTCATTGACAAGAAGAAGCTTCCTTGCACCCTGGGACTGAGGACTTGTTATCTCCACTTCATTGGCCTCTTTACCAAGAATAGCAGGTTTGATAAAACACAGACTTCACTCAGCAGCAAAACAGGACTGGACAGTGAGGCTCTGGGGACAACTGGAGCACAGCAACAGCCTTCCCCACAGAGCCTGCAGGCTGGATATTCAGGGGCTGGCAGTGAAGAGCAAAGATGGGTTGTTTGTGAGCCTGAGAAGGGTGGTGAGAAAGGAGGAAAAGAGAAAGGAAAGGACAGAGAGAGAAAAAAGGAAGGACTAAGTCAGGGCATAGAGGGCAGGAGGGAGGGAAAGGGGGTTTTGATAATGGATTACATTTTTCTCCCCATTACGGACCTGCTGTCTACAAAATCAAAAGCATTAAGTGACTCGGCATGATGTTTTTTCAATTACGTCCATCTGTATGTTTATAGAGGAAACTGGAGGGGATTCTCAAGCTTTGTCCTTAGCCAGTCTTCTTAAGCCACTTCTAGACCTTTGTCACATATCCTTCCCCTGTGACATCCTCGTCTTCTACCCAGACATTTTTCCTTCCCTGTGTATTTCATCTGAATATGTGGGCTAGGGGCGAGTGAAGAGACAGGGTGCCACAAAGTAACCTAACCATTTGAAAATACCCTCCATCTCTTTATTATCCTTCAATGTGGAGGGTGTAATTTGAGGGGCAGAGAGTTGAAGCAAAGGCCAAATGTGATGATGGGAGAGGTCTTGTGTGGGGCACTTGTGGAAAAGCCTGTGAAATAAGAGTGAGAAGTAGAGAGCATGGAGGTGTGTCACCGTAACTGACTCCTGTACAGTATGATTACAGATGTAACTGGGCAGTTCTACCGAGTGATGGTGGGAAATTTCGCCTTTAAAATTAGTTTTATATGCTCAGTCAGACCTTCCTTAAGTCTGCCACTATTACCCTGTTGACTGCTCCTTTAGTACGCTTTTCCCACCTGAAGACAATGAACTTGATGGGTTTTCCTGAGCAGATAGTGTAACTTCTCTGATTTGAAAACTGAGCTTTTACAGTGATTTTTTTTTTTTTTTTTTACTTCTCTAGAAACACCTACTGGTTATAGCATGGTCATGGAACCTTCGGGAAAGTGATAGTTAACTTCTGTAAGGCACAGGACACTGTCATTAGAACAAAACAACAACCTACAGACTGGGAAAGATCTTCACCAACCCCACTTCGGACAGAGGGCTAACATCCATAATTTATAAAGAACTCAAGAAATTAAACACTAAGAAACCAAATAATCCAATCAAAAAATGGGGAACAGAGATAAACCGAGAACTCACAAAGGAGGAATCTCTAATGGCCAACAGACACCTGAAGAAATGCTCAATGTCCTTAATCATCAGAGAAATGCCAACTCAACACAACCCTGAGATTTCATCTCACACCTGTCAGAATGGCTAAGATCAAAATCCCAAATGACAGCCCATGCTGAGGAGGCTGTGGAGAAAGGGGAACACTCCTCCATTGCTGGGAGGGGTGCAAACATGTAGAATCATTGTGGAAATTAGTGTGGTGATAGCTTAGAAAACTTGGAATAGCTCTACCTCAAGACCCAGCCATACCACTTCTGGGTATACATCCAAATGATTCCTCACCAAACCACAAGGGCATCTCCTCATCTATGTTCATAGCAGCCTTATTTGTAATAGCTAGAAACTGGAAACAACCCAGACGTCCCTCAACTGAAAAATGGATTAAAAAAAAAAAAAACTGTGGTAAAATGGAATACTACTCAACTCTCAGAAACAATGAAATTATGCAATTTGCTGCATGATTTGTTTAGTTCCAAATGGATGGAACTAGAAAAGCTCATCCTGAGAGAGCTAACCCAGACTCGGAAAGATACACATGGCATCTATTCACCTATAACTGGCTTTTAGCCATGTAGTACAGGATAACTATGCTATAACCAACACACCAAAAGGAACAGGAACATAGACCTTGTTACCTGTTAGTGGAACACCTTGCCCTAATAGAGTTACCATATAAGCCCCACTGCAAGAGGAAGCTCTTAACACTCATATGACTGTCGAACTGAGGGGATCTAATATGTAAGGGTAACCTACTCTAAAGAAGTAGGATAGGTGGGAGAAGGGGTAGAGGGTGGGAGGGTGGGACCAGGAGGGGTGGAGAGAGGGGACTGTGATGGAGATATAACTTGAAGTAATAAATAAACAAACAAAAAAAATTCAATGACGAAAACAAAAAACAAAAAACCCGCAGTAGTCTCCTGACTACTGACTTGAGTTTCCCTGCCTTCTAGGTGAGGTCACCTGCTGAACTTCCACTCAAAAACAATCCATCTGCAGGCCCTGCACTTCCTATATAATCAGATATATTTACCCTCTCAGGTCTCTGAAGTGGTTGAAGAATAGATAGCTAGAGTCTCATAGTTAAATTTTGAGTTGTTTGGGAATCAAGAGGGTGTTTTGGATCTAAGAAGATATTTTTAAAATTGTGAGGCAAGTTAGTATGAAAGCTGAGTTAGATATAGAACTTTAAACTCATGGAGATGGTTAGATAGTAGAATGTTAATGTCAGGTGCCAAATACATATGGACTGGACATTGGGAATGTATGCTAAGCCCTATAACTCTCATAATTGTGGCCTACTTATTCCTGTTGTTTTGTATTGTATTTTTTGTTATTAGAGAAAGAACCTTATCATATTGTCCTCTTTTCCCGCTTCACAGCCCCACCTTCCCATGCTCTACCCCCTGACCCTTCCGTCTTGCTCCTCTAGGGTGGAGTGTCCCTGCCTAACAGTCTCTCACCACAGATCAGGAGTCATATGAGGGCCAAGAGCCTCTTCATTCACCGGGGGCCTACGAGGCAGTACTGCCAGTGAAAGGTGTCTCCTTGCTACTGGGGGAATACTAAAAAAAAAAAAAAAAGACCAACAAACACACAAACCCACAAAAACAAAGAATATCAACAAAAAAAGAGAGGAAAAAGAGAAGGGAAAAGGAAAAAGAAAAAAGAAAAAAAGAAGGAAAAAGAAAAAGATAATAAAAAAAAATTATGTCCATTTGTTGGACTGAAAGGGGGAGCTGTTGGAGGGAAAAAGATATACCTTAAACTTAAAAAAAAAAGAGGGAAGAGGATGGGGGGTTGATGGGGAAGAGGGTGGGAGGGTGGGACTGGAGGGGGGAGTAGGTTGGGGATTGTTATTGAGATGTAACTTGAAGAAATAAAAAATACATTATTTAAAAAAAAAATCCATCTGTTCTACTCAGTTTTCACCCCTTGGTTTTTCTTCTGTGTCACTCCCTCTTGCCTCCTCTACTTGCTTGCCTTTCTTTCCTTCTTACAAACACTCCCAGCCTGTTGTTTTTGTTTTTGCTTGCTTTTTTTTTTTTTTTTTTCTGCCTTTCACAGCTTTGTGTAGCTACCCAAATTGTAAACTCTAAATAAGCCCAATGTCGCCCAGCCTTCTTTGGTAATTTAAGTAACAATGCCCTCCACAGGCTCAAAGACTTGAATGCTTCCTCACCAGGGAGTGGAACTATTTGAAGGGATTAGGAGGTGGTGGAGTGGGTGTGACCTTGTTGGAGGAAGTTTTTCACTGGAGGTGGACTTCCAGTTTCAGGAGCCCAAGCCAAGCCAGTATATCTCTCTTACTGCTGCCTGTGGAACTCTCAGCTCCTTCTTCAGCACCATGTCAACCTGAGTGTCTCTATCCGTCCCACCGTGTTAATAATAGACTAAGTCTCTGAAATAGTAAGCAAGTCCCAATTAAGTGCTTTTCTTGATAAGCATCCCCATGGTCAAGGTGTCTCTTTATAGTGACAGAACGCTGACTAAGACACCTTATGAATCTTAATAGTCTCCGAGATCATGGTAACAATTTTAAAGACAGATCCAGCGTCACCCAATATTCTCACTACCCCTGAAGTGCATACATTTCCTTTCT
Organism: Lophiomys imhausi; assembly: GCA_907164525.1. Classification (NCBI taxonomy): domain Eukaryota; kingdom Metazoa; phylum Chordata; class Mammalia; order Rodentia; family Muridae; genus Lophiomys; species Lophiomys imhausi. The sequence goes on along the minus strand of CAJQZJ010008587.1, from coordinate 3,558,614 downwards.
CATAGGGCCTGCCTTTGTATCTCCTTTATGTTTTTCCTCTATTTACCACATTTGCCTAACAACCTCTCCCTTCCCTATGTTGAATTGAGAAAATTAGAAGGCACCAATCTGAATTTTCCAGCCAAATCTCCTAGTCAACCAATATCAGTTCCTTCCCCTCCATCCCTCTGTCCTGGTAATGGTTCATTTCTCCTCTTATAACCCTCTCCAAGGCATTCTATCACAAATCACCATACCTTCTCAAGGGTTTGTCTTTCAGTCATTTCTTTTTGCCCTTAGCCACCAACTCTTTTTTCAACCAATTGATCACATGTTATATAAGCACAATGCCTCCTACATCTCAAGATAAAAATAAAGCCAATCTAACTTTCCTTTCTTGACTTTACCCGGGGTTTTCAAAGACTAGTCTACCACGCTGTTCTGAATTCCAGTGTTCTGCTAAGCAGGGTAGGCATTGCCACTGAACTCCATCCTCCATGTGCTGTGCTCTTCCCTTTCCCCCATGTTTTCCTTACTTCACAGTTTTATCTCTAGGCTCTCCTTCCTCTCACAAGTGACTGTCACAGTCCTTTGGTGCTTTTCTATTTTTTTTCCATTTTCCTTTTTTTTTTTTCTTGATCCTATTTCTTTATCCCCACAACTCAAATAGACATAATCATTTCTAAGATATTTTTTTTCAGATTGAACTCTGAATATCAAGGATCTAAATGTCTTCAAGAACCTTATGCATGTCATCATCCCTAGGAAACACTTTTCTAAAACTTTTTCTTGAAGTTCTATTTCTTTTTTTCATGAAAAAGAAAATGGAGATATGGTCTTGTCTATGGTAAGTTATGTGTTTATCTTCTGCAAAGTATTTTATCTGTCTGCTTTTGCAAAGGAAAGATGAGGATTGAAATTGTGTGTATGTTTGTGTGTGTGTGTATGTGAGAGAGAGAGAGAGTCTGTCTGTGTCCAGTTTATCACTTTAAAAAATAACTACACACAAATTAGGATCTCACTGGATCAGCGAGAATATTTTTGACTGCTATTTGCTTACCTATTTTTGTATTAATGCATATGGTAATAGTATGAATTTCATACTAACTATAAACTACAATTATGAATGAAGTATACATTCACATATTTATTCAAAAGGATAAATGTTATCATCTTTGTTTCAGTGTGTCTGCCTTGACTATGAGAGTATATTGTGAACCCATTGATGATTAAAGCCATGTAGTGCATTTCATATTTCTTTCAGAAAATCAACTTTTCAAATGTTATCCTGTATGTTGGTTAATAGCGTTGTTTTATCAAGACTGAAGTTGTTGGTTAAACAAATATTTAAATTCCAGTCTTAGAGGTATGGACTGCTATTTTTCTATGCCATAGATAGCAGCTATATTTGGTGATTTCCCATGATATCTCTTCCTCTCTCCCTTCCTCTTTCTCTCATACACCACTTGCTTATTATTTCCCCATAGATAACTACAGGACGGATTTTGCCGTCAAGATAGCTCATGCCTCCAGTAGCTCAGCGAGGTAGTTTGTGTGATGCCCGTGATTCCATTTGTCACGGAGCCTTTATGAGGAGACAGAAGATATGACTTCGCCTCGTTTTTCATTTCCTGTTATCTCTGTGATTCCAGTCTTCAGCTGCTCTGTGTTCCTGTACCTAAACTGGAGCCGACATTATCAGAACACCACCTGCTACCACCCCTGCAGCTCAGGCTGCCAGTACTTACAAGGGAAGCAGCTGGGAACTCTTTGCTAGCCTTACCAATCCCAGTGGATGATGATGACCACAGAAGAAGAGCAAAATGAATACAGCCAATAAAAAAAAAAAATGCTTCTAAGAGAAGGACTGAAACTGATTTTTTCCTTAGTTGTACTCTGCAGTGTGCTAAGTGTCAGTCTTGATCACAACCTTTGATTCCACAAGGACTAAATCTCTGTATAACCCAGATCACTCCCAAGCTGGTCACAAATGTCTCTAGCCTGCAGTATAGAGGGTCTACTGATACTGCAAAATGATTTCAAAGGCTTGTTCACCTATGAACAAGCTCATCCATCTCACTTCATACAGCCTAACATTTTTACTGAGTATGTAGCTCTCTGTTCATTTCAAGTTTCTGAAATGAAGTCTTCCAGTCTCTGAAGTGGGTATCTTCCTTACATTGCACTGTTTTTCACGTTTCTTCATTGTCTTTTTTTTTTTTCCTTTTCTTTTTATCTACCATCATAGAACATACAGTAAACTCACTCTCAAACTAACTGGACCTAGACAAGACCCAGGTATCTGCTTTATAGTGCTGTATTTTTCCAGACTTTCCAGTTTTTTTTTCCTTCAAGCTTGTTTCTAGATTGATTTAAAGATAAGTCACATCCCAGTTGCATTTGGAAACAGTGTGCTGCTGAGTAATTTAAAGTAAGAGAGAGAAATTAAAAACTTGAGAAAAGACCCACTAAGGGTTTATAATCGTGGATCCTTGAAAGGAGAACCTTGCAAAGAAAGATGGCCAAAGCCTGGTACTGTGATAACCCTTCTTGTTAACACACACATATGTCTTAGCATATTTGTGTAGTTAAAGTGTAATTACCACAGAATTAACAATTTATGAAGAATATAAATTTAGTTTGATCAGTTCTGAGGATAGAAGTTCAACAACAAAGTGCTCACAGAATCAACATCTACCATACTGGTTCACATTTGACTAGATTTTGTGTTTTGTGGAGTCTCCATTATACTCACTAATCACATCACTAGGGCTTACCATTGTGACATAAATACCACCCTCAAATCCTATCTCTAGTGCCATCTCCCTGAAAACAAGAGCTTCAAACAGACTACAGAGAGACGGAAATATTCTCTGTGTAGCATTGGACTTCTGTTTTGTGTTTTTAGCATTTTCCTTCAATAAAAGGCACTATCTTTGTTATCACACACCATGTCATCCATTGCACAGGATAAATCATATGATTAATTGTATTCTCCTGATACTAATGGTGTGTGTAACCTTGCCTTTAAAAGCACCTAAAGGGGATGATTCTTAAAAAGGAACCCTTTGCAAAACACTGAAGCCAAACTGATGATGGAAAGATTACATACATGTTTTTGCATGCCTGGAAGGGCAAGAGAAGGAAGAAGAGATATCAAGAAATCAAGTATATATAGAGGTATATATACTTGAGGAATTATAATGAGCCACCTCAGAAATAATGGTAGCCTTCGGTAGTCTCATTCTTTGGCTCCCTTTACCTAACATGGTCTCTGAAACAGAATGGAATTCCAGTTACTGAAGTGTGTCCTTTAATAGCTCTAACTGCCCCTTCCATAATTATTATTATGTGTATGTATGTCTGCATGTGTGGTATACATATGTGTGGTTACACATATATGCTTGTGAATGTGGTTACATATAAATTCTTGTGTGTGTGTGTGTATGTGTGTGTGTGTGTGTGTGTGTGTGTGTGTGTGTGTGTAAGCAGGAGGTCATTAAGTGTCTTTCTAACTAGCTGTCTACATTTAGGTCTTGACACAGTCTTTCACTGAACCTGGACCTCAGTGGTTCAGCTAAGCTCGCATAGACTGTGAGTTCCAAGTATATCTCCCATGAGTTATATATGTCTACCACCATGCCACTCTTCCATGGTGCTGGGAATTCAACTCAGGCCTCATGCTTGCATGACAAGCACTTTACCTAATGAGCCATCTCACCAATCCCACCTTTGAGATTTTCTTAAGACTTCTGACAAATTTAACACTAAACTGTGGTGATTGAGAACTGCATTTTCTCAACTGTGAAGGACTGAAGATAATTTTATGTGTTGCACAAGTTTCCAAAGAAAATTGAATTCCATAGTGTCGAAGTGATTCCCTTTCCAATTCTCTTTGATAGTTCTGATGACACCAAGGATAAATTCTCAGTCTGGAAATGGACTATTTGACCATTTCTCTCACACTTGCTTATCTCTGCTAGCAAGGAAAGTGCATGCTAAAAGTAATGGCATACTCCTAAAAATTAGTTATACTTAATTATACTACATTCCAAAAGACAAATTTCTGAGTTAAGAAGAGAGAACTGCTGACATATAAATTTGGATCACAATTTTATCAATAGAAAGACAAAAAAAAAAAAAAGGTAGCAGACAGGACAAAAGAAATGAGGAAATATGGAGCTCTAACTAAAATTGGATGCCAACTCTGGCTTCTTTTAGTCAGAATGTTAGCATTTCCATTTGGCTCCAGGATCCTTTCTCATTGTTCCGGGCTGTTTTGCCACACTTGCCCAAAACAATCATGCAGTTGAAGTTCACACTGATTGGAATGACAGTGAGTATACAACTCTTTGGTTTGCTACTAGTCTCACTGATAGCTTACATACATTTAAAGGAATGAGCAGTTTAGTGTGGGGGGGAGGCATGATGGGGGCAGCAGCCTTTACCTGTAGCAGTAGAAGTTATCCCATGCAGAAGAAGAGATATAGATACAGAGCATAGAACACATGGCCTTCTACCCTGGCCTCTCCATATGTCTCCCTGTACTGAGGGCCAACAGAGAAGGATGTGGAGACCACACATCATGTATCTGGGTAATTGTGTTCCCCAAATGAAGTGGTATCTTCTCTTTATTTCCCTTCTTTTCACCTAATAACACCAGCATCTTGTATTCCCTACAATGAATTTAGCTGTGGAAGTCTTTGCAGGCAGATTGAGGCCTTGTTGGGTTTAGCTATTGTTTCTGAACAGAGAATATAAAAGGGACATAAAACGTAAGTGAATCAAGCCCTCAGCTAGCATTTAATTGATAGGAAATAAGGCTAATATTAGATAACAAATAAATGGTCTGCTGCACAGGCATTTAATTAAACACCAAATTAATGCAGTAATGACCTACTGGAACTAACAGTCAGGAATGCTTTGCTGCACTCCCGCATCTGGATGTTTTCACCTTCCAATCCCCCTCTACTTCCCTTGCCTGCCTCCAGAGACAGAGACCATAAAGAAATACATTCCCTCATCTCTTCTGTCTTCCTGTTCTCAGGGCCCAACTCATCCTGTGCAATAATCTAGGCTTCCCAGGAAAACTTGAGTATGGAGCCAACTTTCTCTCTTGTCTTGCCCATTATATGTCCCAACTGTCTGCATTTGGGACTATTTGAAATCATTCTCGTAACCCTTGGCTGATTACATCCTGCCTTGAAGATTAATTGCAGACAGTTTCTCAGATAATGGTCTCAGGCAGAGCATGCAAAACCATGAAGATGGGTTGGGGAATCAATGTATGGCTTTGTCTGGTTCTACTGGGAGCCTGGTACATGCCCTACATAATGGGCAAAGGAGACTAAGTTTTCTCACTCCTGACTCCTCTTGGAAGTCTCACGCTGATATCTGCATGTTACACGTGTCTAAAATTGAAAGATAAATACTGGGGACACCTTTAAACATCTCTTTTAGGCAGACACCACAAATATTAATATAACTGTTACCTCCCATGATCCAAGATACTCTGCATTCCCTGGGTAGTCACAAGGACTTCATCCTTGGAGGAGTTCTGTTTTTCTAGGCTCTGTTTTCTGCCTTGGTGGAAAACATATTCCAAGTGCCTGTAGCCTACTCCACAAACACACAAATCTACAGCATTCTAGTTTTGGGCCTAAAAAATAAGAAGTGTAGAGAACAAGGCAGTCACAAATCCTTTTGTCCTGCTCACAAAATATAGTAAGAAAATGGTGACACAGAACTTGTGGGAGAGGGCAACCAACATTTTATTTGACTTAAGGCCCATTCCACAAGAAGGAACATATACCTGACACTTCTTGGGTAACCAAGAATCAGAGACTAGCTAGCCCAAAAACCTAGGGTAAAACCAAACACCACTGATCCAAAAAAGTAAAATAATTCCTAAAAATATTATGCTATATTCATAGATCACTAACTTGTCCAGTCATCATCAGAGAGAGAGAGAGGTTTCCTCTGTCCACAGATGGAAAGAGATCTAGAGACTCACAGCCAAACATTATCTAGAGAGTCTAAATTAGAGGTTTTCATCATATTTCACCCCTCAGAACTCAGGGAATTTACCAGAAGAAGAGGCAGAAAGATTGTAAGAGTCAGAGGGAATGGAGGACACCAAGAAAACAAGGCCCTCTGAATCAACTAAACAAAGTACATATGAACTCACAAAGATTGAAGCAGCAAGCAGAGGGCCTGCATGGGTCTATACCAGGTCTCTGATTATGCTACAGCTATCAGCTTAGTATTTTTAGGTGACTCCTGACTGTGAGAACAAGTGGGTCTCTGACTATTTTGCCTGCTCTTGAGACTCTTTTCCTCCTGTTGGGTTGCCATATTCAACTTTGACATGATAGTTTTGGCTTCATCTTACTATATTTTATTTTGTCATGCTTTGTTATCTCTTAGAAGCCTGTTCTTTTTTCTAATGAGAGACAGAAAGGAAGTGGATTTGAAGCAAGGGAGAGATGGAAAGGAACTGGGAAGAGTGGAGGGAGGCAAAAATCTTTATCAAGATATATTGTATGAGAAAAGAATCCATTTTCAATAGAAAGAGAAGAAAAATGGGATGTGCGTGAATTTGCTAAAATAGTTCTGCAGAATAGCAGAGCCCTTCGTGACCCAACTTCTCCACGTCTGAGAGCTAAGGTAGAGCATAGCAGTGCACTTCTACACAGAGCTGCAGAGTTTTTCTCATGAGTAACTAACATGATGCAAACTCATGCTGCTCCTAACAAACTAAGTTACAGCCCTCACAGGGGTTAGTAAGGACAGCCCCACAATAAATGTATATTTATATATCTCTGTGTACCTATTGCATATGAGTATGCACTCATATTGTATATAAGATATGATACTCACAGGAGTAGAGTTCTGGGTTGATGTTTGTTTGTTTGTTTTGCTTGCTTACTTGGTTTTGAGGCCATGTTTTAATATATTGTCCAGGTTGGCTTGGAACCCATGAACCTCTCATCCCACACATCAGCCTCTTGACTGTAGGTATTACAGGTATATATCATAGATGGAGAGAGTTAAGCTACTCTTCCTTATAGGATTCTCCTGTATATTCTGCTACAGTCTCTTTCTTTCTTTTTTATCACACTATATCTTCTAACTTTACTTTTCCCACTTCTGACTTCTCTGTCTTTATTGGGGTCCTTGAGACTTCATCTTCCCCAAGGGCTTTCCTTGTAACAGATCACATATACAAGAACTTTCCTGTATCTTGAAATAAAGTGCTTGGAAGTCAGTAGTAACTTCAATTAGCTGTTTGTTTTTGTAAAAAGGCTCAGGGGCTAATCCCTAATGGTGGAATTTATTGAAGCTTTAAGGTAAATCTGAATAATTTTAGAGTTTAAGGGATGTCACCACCAACTCTTGGTATCGTCATTCATATTTCTCGCTACAAGTAGGGTTAGCTGTACATGATTGTGGGCTTCAGTAGTATCAATTCTGCATCTTTGGTACTCAAGGGAGATACATGAAGTCTCAATGACTAAGAAATGAAAACAGTTGATCTCATTGACTACTTTGTATACATCACACACAGCTCTAAATTTAGAGACATGCTTTTTAAAACTTAAACCTTTTTTTACAGCATCTTTCTGAACATGTTCTCAGATCCTGTTTTTTTATTAAATCTTAGTACTGTCATACATTTTATCCTAAGATACCTGTTGAAAGTGCCTAGTGTTAAGTTTTTTAAGTTCTCAAGTCATTCTGAATATCAGTTGTACACAGTGCTTATTTTCCCCCCTCTGTAAATTAACCTGACCACATATTACTGCCTACTTTAAAATAAATTTCTGAAGTCAGGAAACATTAAAGATCTCACATCACTTCAGAGTTGAAACTGGAAAGGAAACTTGACTTTTAGCCCAAGGTGGTTTTTCATGATATCACACAGAAGCTTGTCCCAAAAGACTGTTGAAATAAACTAGCGGGGCAAAGGCAATCATGTAATAAATTTTAAAAATAAATAAAGGGATATTAAATTGTCGCCTCTAATTTTTGCTCTCCAGTCATATGTTTTATCTCGGGATAGCAAATTGTTTACAAGCAATTACAGTAATTAAGCATAAATATACCCCAGTGAGGCAAATATTATTATCCACTTTTTAACAGATGGGAAAGCAGAAGTGAAGAGATCCATAATGGCCTGCACAAGGCCAAAGAGGTTGTCTGCAGTAATGCTGACAGGGAGAGCCCAGGTCTGAGAACAACTCTCCATTAGCATCTGGATGACCCACTCTCCTTCAGGAAGGCTTGGCAGTCTACAAAAGAGAATAAACATAAGAGATGAGGGTGGCTGGTGGCACCGCCATGAGAGGAATGCCAGAAGGAGAAGCCACTAGGAGGAGATTCTGTAAGAGACAAGATTTGCCATAAACCATATCCTACAGGCATCAAGGCAAGATTGGCATTGTCATAACTCCTTTCCTGTTACGGTGTTAAAATGCCCCCCAAAAATAAGCAACTTAAGGAAGAAAGGATTTATTTTTGGCTCATAGTTCTAGGTAGAATCTACCCTGGCCACAGTGGTAGCTGCTTGAGGCAGCTGGTCACGTTACTTCTGCTGTAAGAAGAAAGCTATGAACACATTTGTACTAGTTGTCAGCTCCCTTTCTCTATTTTATGTCTCAGGATGCTTTGTTTAGGGAATGGTGCATCCTATAGTTGAAATGCATCTTCTAACATCAATTAAAGTAGTCAATATAGTCTCCTTCTGGCATTCTCAGAGGCCTACCACCCAGGTGGCTCTCCATCCTGTCACATTGAAAACATCAACCACCACAGCCCCACCCCCCACCCCCCACTTAGCAGCAGAAGAAGTCAGAAGTCACACACAGGTAGATAGCACATAAGAGAGTCAACTCTAAGAAATGATGATGCCCTAGATTTTATCCCAGTTCTGCATGAAATGAGCCTAAGCCTATAAAGAGAAGACTCTGGGAACTGTCAACTGGGACAGTGTGCTCATGATAAACATGCAATTGTCATTCCTATGGAACCTGAGAGTCAAATGCATAATTTCATTAATATTAGGAAAACTACATCCAGGGAAAATTAGTGAAAGACAAGGACGCAAACTTCCTGGGTTATGCCTTTCTGCCCATAATCACACCAGACAAACAGTTTGAATTCAAGCCAAAAGTTGAAAACCAAATAGTGTAAGACAGGAACAAAACAATAGTGTTAACAAAACAGGCCTGGGATCGGAGGTCAGTGAAAAAAACTTCTGCTATACCACTGAAATCCAAAACAGTGAAGTCAAACAAATCCTTCTTTGACTTTTCTGTTGAAACATTTTGGGGGAGGCGATTTTATGTCTGTTCGTCAACATTTATTATTATAAAATGGATACAACCTGAAATAAAACAGAGGGAATAGGAAGCTTTCCCAAGACAGCTTTATCAGGTTATATAGAAAAAGCATCCATATATCCATTTATTTTAAAGATATCATCTTCTTTTTATTTATGTCTATGTGTCTGTGTGTATGTTGCACATGTGTGGGAATCCAAGGAAGCCAGAAGAAGAGTTTTATTCCCTGGAGCTGGAGTTAGAGGTAATGCAAACAGCATAAATGAATGCTAGGGAACAAATAGTGGTCCTCTACAAGAACAGCAAGTACTTTTAAATGCTGACCCATCTCTCCAGCCACTTTACACACATTTCTACAGATAATTGTAACATTTATTGTCTAAACAAAAATATAAATAGTAACTGTATATTAAAAAGAAAGGGTAATGAAAAGGACAGACAGATAGATACAAACAGAGACAAAAACAATATTCTGCTACCAAAGTAACTAGCCACCACCCATCCATCTATTATCTCAAAGAGCTTGTGTATCTGTAGCTTCCAATTTTCTCAGAAGACCCAAGAAGATGTTAAGAGGGAATATACCAATGAAATAGCATATGGACTGAGCATATTATATTTTGGGAATATATAAGATATAAATGTTTTTACAAAAACGTGTATGCATGCAATAACAATGGAAAAAATAGGCCATGAATTTATAAGAGATCAAGGCGGGGAGAGTTTGAGGGCAGTAAAGGGAAGAAGAAATGTTGTAATTAAATTCTAATCTCAAAAATAAAAAAATAAAAGAAAGAGAGAGGGATGGTGCACACCCTCTAGGAGAACTCTTTATCAGAATAAATTTCAGCCTGAATTGAAACAAGGCTGCAATATCAGCATATATAATGAAGTAAGATTGGTTGATTCCAGTAGACTGCGAGAAAATATTGAGGGAAACAAACTTAAGCCATGGTTGGAACAAACAATTTAAGTATGATGACCCTTACTGGAGACCTCTAAAACCATGTTTCTGTCTCTGGCTGCTCCCACTAAAGAGATACTTTTATGTGCTGAACAGTCAAATGATCTGTAAATACGAATAAGAAAAAGGGGGGATCCAAGATGGTGGCAGCCCAAGCCGATACATTTTGAACTCAGGGAAAACAGCCATAAAGCCACAGAGTTATAAGACTCTGATCAACAAACTGAGTGATTCGATCTCCCTGGGTTTCACCCAACTACCCAGGGACCATTAAAAGTCCCTGGGCAGGACTCTCATCCCCTCTCTTGGACACTCAGAAAAAACAGACCAGCAGGATCCGCCCAGAAGCTGAGGAACCCGGGAATCGGGAATCATCACCAGCAGAGGGTCAGGGTAAGAGCCACTCCAATACCCAGCGGGCAGTTCTGAACCCCCAGACAAGGTTACTCACCAGCCTCTTGGGCTCTCAGAACCCACGAAAGCTCTCTGGTTATTTAGCGAAGGTCTGCTCTCTGGGCGGTCCCACAGCTGTCTGAGTGGCTGTGGTGCAGAGGGGAGCAAGCTCACACAGGCATTTTGGAAAGCACAGGCATTTTGGAAAGTGCAGGCATATTTGTGCTTCCCCAGAGGGATGTTGACATACATACAGCAGGACTGAGCAGAAGGATACAGTTCCAGCAGCAGGTTATGCAGCAGTTCAACTGCTGTGTACCAGAACTTGGAAGACAGTGGCCCCATTCGCCAGTATCCAAAGCCAGCTTCATACACACATAGGTGGAGCTGTGAGAGTGGCAGAAAGGGCAGCCAGGTTGGAAGGTGGATTTGTCCTCCACAGGATCCAAGCCCTGGGAAAATTGTGGGGTTATTATTATTAGACTTTTTTGCTAGTGCTGGCCCTTCTGGCAGGGAACCAGAGCTTAAGCAAATATAGCTCCACCCCTGGAACAGTGAGGTTTCGACCTGGGAGACACTGCTGAATGACTCACCTTAAGGGCATGGAGTCGGGTCCTTTCAAGACTCCAACAGGCAGTCTCAACTCCCAAACTTGGGACTTCCAGAGTCCACAGAATCTGTGCCTGGACACACAGGACCATACCAGCAGAGCCACTGCAGGCTGAACACTCAGTGTGCAACATAGAGAGCTCTGACTTGTCAGCAGTGAAACAATCCCAGGCCATTCCTAATTGCCAGGGAATAGGCTGCACCAGCTCACAGTGCTTCTGGCTATGAGATGCACATTGACCCTGAGAACCCCCTGTGATCAGCTGGGGAGGATCACAAACACGGTCCTACATGTAAGCTGCAGGGGAACTACAACCCCACCCAACAGCCTGAGGCCTACCAACCTGCACTGTCATCTATACGAAGACCAGTTGTATCCCAGGAACCTACAGGAACACATCCCCATCACAACCCCTCACTTGAGTCCCCAATTGGGACAAAACAGGAAGGGGTGAGCTCTCGGAGACACACTGAGAACCTCCACACAAGGCCCCATCCAGCCAGTGGAAAGCAACAGATCACCAAGCAATACGACTGCTGCATCAAAGCACCCCCTTTGGCTCCAAGCTCAGAAGAAAACAGGAACAAACAGCTAAGAACAACCAAATGGCAAAAGGACAGAGAAAAAGCAGAATCAACAAAAGCCCGGGAATTATGAGCCCAACAAAATGCAATGATGCTAGTACAGCAAGCTCTGACCACTTCACCAGAGCTGAAACACATGAAAACGACGACAACTCTACAGTCTGGAAAGTGATAGAGTCCTTTCAAGAAGAATTTAAATCTATGAAGGAATTCAAAGAGTCCACAATTTTACAAGCGAAAGCAATGGATAATAACATTAGAGCTCCAAGCCAAAGTTGTTCAAATTGAACAGTAAAGAGACAAGTCAATGAAAGATTTAAAAAACATGAAAGATTTCCAGGCAAAGACAAGCAAATTGGAGCAGGGAATATACAAAAAGAATAAAATCTTTCAAGGCATGAAACTGGAAATGGAAGCAATAAAGAAAACACAATCAGAGTTAAGAGTGGAAATGGAGAATCAAGGGAAGGAAACAGGACCTACAGACATGAGTATCAAAAATAGGATACAAGAGATGGAAGACAGAATTTCAGGCATGGAAGATTCGATGGAAGAAATCAGTACAACATCCAAAGAAAATGAGAAGGCTAAAAAAGCCCTCACCCATAACATCCAAGAAATCAAGGACTCAATGAAAAGACAGAACCTGAGAATTATAGGCATAGAGGAAAGAGAAGACTCCCAACTCCAAGGTCCAGGAAACATCTTCAACAAAATCATAGAAGAAAACTTCCCAAACCTAAAAAAAGAGATACCAATAAAATTCCAAGAGGCTTACAGAACACCAAACAGATTAGATCAGAAAAGAAACTCCTCTTGCCACATAATAATTGAAACTCCAAATGTACAGAACAAAGAAAGAATATTAAAAGCCATAGGAAAAAAAGGTCAAGTAACGTATAATGGCAGACCCATCAGGATTACACCTGACTTCTCCTCAGAAACTTTAAAAGCTAGAATGGCTTGGACAGATGTCCTACAAGCCCTGAGAGAACATAGGTTCCCAGCCAGACTACTATACCCAGCAAAACTCTCTATCAACATAGATGGAGAAAACAAGATATTCCATGACAAAATCAAATTTAAACAATATCTAACCACAAATCCAGCCCTACAGAAGATCCTAGAAGGAAAATTCCAACCCAGAGAAGATAACTACACCCAAGAAAACAGAGCAAACAGATAACTCCACGGCAACTAAACCAAAAGAAACACAGAACCACCACCTATACCAAAATAATGGGGAAGAGCAACCTCTGGTCACAAATATCCATCAACATTAATGGACTCAACTCCCAATTAAAAGACACAGGCTTGCAGATTGGATCCTTAAAAAAGACCCATTTTCTGCTTATAAGAAACACATCTAACTAACAAAGACAGACACTATCTTAGAGTAAAGGGCTGGGAAAAGGTTTTCCAAGCAAAGGGACCCAGGAAGCAAGCTGGGGTAGACATCCTAATATCAAGCAAAATAGACTTCCAACTGAAGTTAATAAAAAAAAGACAGAGAAGGGCATTACATACTCATTAAAGGAAATATTCATCAAGAAGACATCTCAATATTGAACATCTATGCCCCAAATACAAAGGCACTTACATTTGTAAAAGAAACTCTCCTAAAAGTTAAATCGCATATTGATCCCCACACATTAGTAGTGGGAGACTTCAACACCCCACTCACAACTATGGACAGATCATCAAGACAGAAACCAAACAGAGAAATAATGAGTCTAACAGAGCTCTTGAATCAAATGGCCCTAACAGATATCTACAGAACATTTCACCAAAACACAAAAGAATACACCTTCTTCTCAGCACCACATGGAACCTTCTCTAATTTTGACCATATAGTCGGACACAAAGATAGCCTCAAAAGATACAAGAAAAGTGAAATAACCCCTTGTATCTTATCAGACCACCATGGAATAAAGCTGGACTTCAAGGGCAACAGAATCAACAGAAAGCCTACACAAACATGGAAATTGAACAACTCTTTACTAGATGACTACTGGGTCAGGGAAGAAATAAAGAAGGAAATCAAAGACTTCTTAAATCCAACGAAAACAAACACACAACATACCCAAACCTATGGGACACAATGAAAGCTGTGCTACGAGGAAAGTTCTTAGCACTAAGTGCCTTCAAAAAGAAAATTGTGACAGCTCATATTAGCAAATTAACAGCTAAACTGGATGAATTGGAAAAAAAAGAAGCAAACACTCCCAAAAAGAGCAGAAGGCAGGAAATCATCAAACTTAGGGCTGAAATCAACAACTTAGAAGCAAAAAGAACAAAACAAAGAATCAATGAAACCAAGAGTTGGTTCTTCGAGAAAATCAACAAAATAGACAAACCCTTAGCCAAATTAACTAAAAGACAGAGGGAAAAAGCCCAAATCAACAAAATCAGAAATGAAAAGGGAGAAATAACAACAGACATTGAGGAAATCCAGAGAATATTTAGGTCCTACTTTAAAAATCTATACTACACCAAATATGAAAACTTAAGTGAAATGGACAATTTTCTTGATAGATTCCACCTACCGAAGCTAAATCAAGATCAGATAAACAGATTAAACAGCCCTATAACCCCTAGGGAAATAGAAACAGTCATTAAAAATCTCCCAACTAAAAAAAAAAAAACCCAAGGCCAGATGGTTTCAGCACATAATTCTATGAGACCTTCAAAGAGGAGCTAATGCCAATACTCTTCAAACTCTTTCAGAAAATAGAATCAGAAAGAACACTACCAAACTCATTCTATGAGACTACTGTTACCCTGATTCCTAAACCACACAAAGACCCAACAAAGAAAGAGAACTTCAGACCAATATCCCTCATGAACATAGATTCAAAAATACTTAATAAAATACTAGCAAACCGAATTCAAGAACACATCAAAAGTATCATACACCATGATCAAGTAGGCTTCATCCCAAGAATGCAGGGATGGTTCAACATACGAAAGTCTATCAACATAATTCACCATATAAACAAGATGAAAGAAAAAAACCACATGATAATCTCGCTAGATGCAGAAAAAGCATTTGACAAAGTGCAATACCCCTTCAGGGTAAAAGTTCTGGAGAGATCGGGCATACAAGGACCATATCTGGAAATAATAAAAGCAATATACAGCAAGCCAGTAGCAAACATCAAAGTTAATGGAGAGAAACTTGAAGCATTTCCTCTAAACTCACGGACAAGACAAGGATGCCCACTTTCGCCATATCTCTTAAATATAGTACTTGAAGTTCTTGTTAAATCAATAAGACAACTAAAGGAAATCAAGGGGATACAAATTGGAAACGAAGAAGTCAAATTATCCCTATTTGCAGATGATATGATTGTATACATAAGCGACCCCAAAAGTTCCACCAGAGAATTCTTACAGCTGATAAACACCTTCAGCAAGGTGGCTGGATACAAAATTAATTCAAAAAAAAAATCAGAAGCCCTTCTTTATACAACAAATAAATGGGCTGAGAAAGAAATCAGGGAAACAACTCCCTTCACAATAGCCACAAACAATATAAAATACCTGGGGGTAACTCTAACCAAGCAAGTAAAGGACCTGTACAACAAGAACTTCAAGCCCTTGAAGAAAGAAATAGAAGAGACCATCAGAAGATGGAAAGATCTCCCATGCTCATGGATAGGTAGGATCAACATAATAAAAATGACAATCCTACCAAAAGCAATATACAGATTCAATGCAATTCCTATCAAAGTACCAACACAATTCTTTATAGAGCTGGAAATAGCTATTCTCAATTTCATATGGAACAACAAAAAAACCTAGAATAACTAAATCAATCCTGTATAATAAAAAAACATCTGGAGGTAACACCATCCCAGATTTCAAGCTTTACTACAGAGAAATAGTAAAAAACAGCATGGTACTGGTATAGAAACAGACCAGTGGATCAATGGAATTGAATTGAAGACCCAGAAATGAACCCACACACCTATGCTCACCTAATCTTTGACAAAGAAGCCAAAACTGCACAATGGAAAAAAGGACAGCATCTTCAACAAATGGTGCTGATCCAACTGGATGTCTATTTGTAAAAGAATGAAATTAGACCCATACTTATCACGTTGTACAAAACTTAAGTCCAAGTGGTTCAAAGACCTTAACATAAGGCCGGTCACACTAAATCTACTAGAAGGGAAAGTGGGGAAAACCCTTGAAATCACTGGCACAGGTGACAACTTCCTGAACAGAACACCAACAGCTCAGGACCAAAGACCATCAATCAATAAATGGGACCTCATGAAACTGAAAAGCTTCTGTAAGGCAAAAGACACTGTCATTCGAACAAAATGGCAGCCTACAGATTGGGAAAAAATCTTCATCAACCCCATATCTGACAGAGAGCTAATATCCAAAATTTACAAAGAACTCAATAAATTAAATGCCAAGAAACCAAATAATCCAATTTAAAAATGGGGGAAAGAGCTAAACAGAGAATTCACAAAGGAGGAATTCCTAAAGGCTGAGAGAAGAAATGCTTAATCATCCTTAATCATCAGAGAAATGCAACTCAAGATGACTCTAAGATTCCATCTCACACCTGTCAGAATGGCTAAGATCAAAAGCTCTAATGACAGCACATGCTGGCGAGGGTGTGGATAAAACTGCAGAAAAGCTCATTCTGAGCTAACCCAGACTCAGAAGGATGCACATGGCATCTATTCACTTATAGTCAGATTTTAGCTATATAGTACAGGATATCTATACTACAACCAACGCACCAAAGGGAACAGGAACATAGACATTTTCTTCCTGTCAATGAGATACTTTGCCCTAGTGGTACTGCCTTGTAGGCTCCCAGTGTATGAGGAGGCTCTTGGCCCTCATACAACTGCTGAACTGGGGCTGGGGAATGTTATGTGGGACACTCCACTCCAGAGGAGTGGGATAGAAGGGTTAGGGGGTAGAGGGTGGGAGGGCGGGACTGGGAAGGGTCGAAAGAGGACACTATGATGGAGATGTAACCTGAAGCAATAAATAAATATATTTTTAAAAGAAAAAGTAAAAGGAGAGCAACAAGTTCAGTGATGGAACCTAAACTCAAAAAGACTTTTCCAGTCAACAATAAATTTTTAGGTGGTGAATGAAAATTGTCTCAAATATTTTTTTAATTGAGTAAATAAGGAAAATTAAGAAGAATACAATCTTACAAATTGATTCTGATTTTTTACTTTCTATTATTTTGTATTGTATTATGTATAAATGTACTGGCATGTAGTGGTTTCTTTTAATTCAACAGAGAGCGCTATGCAGAATGAAGTGAATGGGTGCAGGTATGTGTACAGGGCAGAAAAGTGTCTGTACACATATTTCTGTAGAAAATTGCTATCACATTGTTATTTTTTCTTAAAAGTTACATAGTAACTATATTGTAACAACAGAGGAAGGGGAGAGAAGGGGGCAGTACTAAGACAGACAGAAGATAGAGAGTGGGACAGATAGTACTGAGAGATAGAAACAGAGATAGATATTAGGGTACAGAAAGAAAAAGAGGGTGGTACTGTAGTGATCAAGTAGCTGCCTTGTACTGACATCTGGTTAAATCTTACTTTTGCTCTGTTTAAACAGAGTGGGTAATTTTGAAGATTTTAATGTTTAAGATGTGAAGGTCCCTAGTTCCTCTTTTTGATTATTCAGCCTCCCCTCTTATAGGCAATGTGAGGCTAGCACTGGCCCTTTGAACGTTAACACTCAGGAACCAGAGTTTTAGTTGATTGATTTTCTCATTCCATTAAAACAAACCACTTCTGGGTAGATAGATTTCTCTACAAGACACCAGAGTCAACTGGATATCAGGGCTTCTCTCACCATTCAACACAAGCAGCTGGTGAGTAACAGAGTCAGTGTCTTCCACCCTACCAGAGATGAGCAAACCCCATTGGAGACAATTTCAAATCCCAGTAGTCGGGAGACGAGTTATGCCTATTCCCAACCCATTTACAAACAACTGTGACCATATGCTCCTCTTCTAAGTGGCCAACTACCTACTGCTCACAGAAGAGAATATCTGCTTCTTGTCCAGCCAGAGTTGCCAGACTTTTAATATATTTGAGCACAGTCATTTCTGGATTTTCTCAAGCCCAGGTTCCAGTTCCTCATCACGGAATCAGACTTACATGACCCTATATTTTCAAAGTCTCTGAAATCATGAGTACTGCATGGTGACACTATCCTTTTTCTGAACAAATAAACCCTCTGTGTATCCTTTTCCCACAATCTCTCACTTTGGATCTAAAGTTACAGAGGTTTGATGTGAATAATTATGAAACTTTGAATGATTTATTTCAAAGTCAATTGTCATATCTTTATTGTTTAATATCTTACACTTTCTTTATACTTCATTTGCTCTAAGCAATGAGGCTATGGCTCCTGAGAACTTAAAATTAGCTTTTTACCAGGAAGCCAGTAAGGTTGATTTACTTAGTATTTCTTTTGTTAATATGCTTATGAGTGGAGAATTTTAGTTTTGTTCTTATTTGTTCCTTAATCCACCCTGTCTCCATCTTCAAGACATGATTGTGAGGTGCTTGTATGAGTCTAGTATCTTCCCAGTCTCTGTAGTTCTTCGATCTCTTCCTTCTGAACTGACTCTGGTGGAAGAAAGTCAAGAAGATATTTATTCTTCAGTAGCTACTCAACCAACTAGATCATTTGTGAATAATGTCCCCTTTCTAACATAGCAGGAGTTTTTCAAAGGACTTGGAATTCTGGTCATGAACACACTGAGCCTGTAAGGCTGGTTTATTTTTAATCTCAGTGGATTTATAGTGACGGCAATCATGGTCAGACATGTCACATGAGAAAATGAGTCAGAAGTATCCAGCAAAGTCACTGGTGATCTTGATAACATATGACTCTTGCTCTTACCCCCTCCACTGCAATGATTTGGAACAGATTTGCTAGGTAATGCAGCATCCAGTCTTCTTCCAACCTGGACTCTGCCCATTCTGCTATTAGTTTAAGGTCCCCTGGCTTTTTATGTGGTTAAACATTAGCATTTTAGAATCCACAGCATCTTAAATACCCTTAAATGCCTAGCTCAACATTCACCATGGTGTTTTTCATAACCCCCCTATATTAAACTTTATTGTCTAAGTTTGAATTGTAGATTAGACTCTAGGATTGTTCTACATGGGTAGTAATAATAGAGGACTGTGTAGTACCTAGAATTTCCCCTGATTTACAGTATATATATATATATATATATATATATAATTCAAAATAATTTTTTTCTGTTCATGTTTCATAAAGTTACACTCAAATGGAAGAACATTAAACAAGTACTTTTGCTTTTATATGATTGATGTCTTTCAGTAAGCAAACTGCAGAACCCAAAACCAAAACCCATGATATAGACCTTCTCAAAGTTGAAGTGGTAGCACAAGATGATAGAATGTTGGATGATATAGCCTTGGCTACAATAGTGAACCAAATAAAAAACAAGAAGCACACCATCAACAAACGAACAACAACAAAAAGGCTTGGAATCCAGAATATATGTAATTTCCCTTCATTGTCTCATTTTAGAATGCCGAGTCCCATATTGGCCACACGAAAAAGAAACGAATGGATTACAGGCATTACACGATGTAGCAAGGTGATCATCACAGATGTACTGTGTTGCAGCCTTTATTATTTCTTTGTCTATTTATTTGTTTTGGCTGTAGGAGGTTTGAACAGTTTCAGCCAAGGTTCGGTCTCACTAAACTGGAAGCCTATTTTGTGAAGTAGGGAATGTGGAAATAGGTGGAGTTGCTTAGCTTATTTCATGAGGGACCTGGCAAATGGTGGAAGCGATCTGGTTCCCTCTTTGTCCAGCTTATACTGGGCAGCTTGGCACATGGCATCATGCATGCCCCCACTGGAAGTTCATTAGCTGGTCTCGGCTGTCGTGAGCCTCCCGGGGATTGAGTTTCTGATGAAGCTTGAAGAGCTGGGCAGTCACAGCAGAGATCATAGACACAGAGAAGCTGATGGCCGCCGCCGTCCACTGCAGTTTCCCTTCCCTGCTTGTGACTCATCTGATTCTTCTCATTAGTTTTCCAAACAGTAATACACGTTTACTATGTAGACTGCCACCAGCATCAGAGTTCTAGTCCAGTGTGTCCACTGTTGTTTACATCATTCCGTCATTCAGCTTCCTATACTTCCAAGACAAGAATAAATAAATATCCCTTCAAAGCACAAGGACTCACTCTGTCTGCAGAAAATGAAAGACAGCTAATGAGGTTCTCTTTTCTACCAGTTGGAAAAGCTTCAACTATGGGAGAAACCTCCATGGTCTAATATAATCTGCATTTAAATGAATAAAAGGCATTGCATTTGTCTGCAAATACTGACTCCTAATAGCCTCTAATCCTGATAACAATATGAACTGAGTATAGACCTGGTGAAAGTGAATATCTATGATGGGATTTTCATGGTCTAAATCATGTCTCAGATTCTTGTATTCTTGTCCCACAATTATAATACACCAGAAAGATGACATTGCGAACATTCTGTGCTATTTTTAATTTGTCTGATATTCCTCAGTCAGTTAAAACAACATAAAATGTCATCTGCCTTATCTGTCATTGTGGGCGCCTAAGCATGCATGTGCACATGTACATGCAGGTGTGTGTGTGTGTGTGTGTGTGTGTTAATGTATTTATCTGATTTACTGCCCCTGACTTCCCTGAGTTTGATGCAGATTAGAACCTTCTCCACCTTTAATTTATGTCAGTCACTCCTCCAGTGAGCTGGAGCTGAGTTTCTCAGGTGGACTCATCGGCAAAGACACCATGCTCTAGTAAGTCCATAAGCAATTACCATCCTAATAGCTTGCAAATTCTGGTTTGTATATTCAGTGCTAGTCTAATGCCAGACAGAGGTCTATATCCCAACTAAGCCTTTGATTCTTTTCTTTCATAAACTTTCTCAAGGGAGAAGAGGTTTTCTTTTCCCCTCTTGTAAGAGGCCCTGAGATAGAGGGGGTGATATGCTCTGACCTGGTTTGTTGCCCTCAGGATAAATCTACCATGGCTCAGTCCAGCATCAGAAACACTTTGGTGTTTGTTTGTTTGTTTGTCAACATCAAGGATACTTTAGCAGAAACTCATGATATTATGGACTAGAGGAAATAGTAGCATAAGCAGTGGATGGCATTTTTTTAGGGTGAATAATACAGCTAATAGATACAACAGGATTTCAAAGGAAAAATGGGATAGTCATAAAAGACACCAAGGCCTGCAAAGCCAGGAGTCTGAAGGACAGTACTGGAAAAGGGTAGAACAGTCTGAGCCAGGATAAGTGATCTATATTGGAAATGCATCATAGACCATACCACAGGGAAGGATCGTGTCAGAGACCCCCAGTGGTCTGTGTATATGAAGTCAGGTCATGAAATATTTGTTTTTATCATACCAATCTTAATATATTTGAAACTGAAATAGAATTACACCATTTCCTCCTTGTCTTCCTTCAGCCCCTCCCAATTATCCCTCTTTAAAGTCTCCCTACATTCCTCCAATTCTCAAGTTGATAGCCACTTTTTCTTTGATTATTATTGTTCTATCGCTACACACACACATATTTATATGTGTGTATGCACATATATACACATGCATACATACATATACACATGCATACATAAATACAATTTGCAGAGTCCATTTTTTGTTTGTATGTATATAGTTTCAAGGATGATCACTTTTAATTGAACAACCAATAAAGGGGCTTGTTTCTGGGAGAAGCTAATTCTCCTTCTTCCATGCCTTTGGAGTTTATCTGTGTCCCAAGGATGATTCTAGAACAAGAATGCAATGCTGGAAGAAAATCTTTGGAAAAATGTACCATGAAGAACACAAATGTCTGCCTCTGCAGTCTGGGGGTAAAATGAGGTCATATTAATATTAATGATGAATTTTTCCCTGGCACACAGCCACACCTGTGGAACTCTAGATTCCTACATTTTTTTTTTACTGGCTGACACTCCAAGGTCTTTGAAAACTTCTCAGCTAATTTTGGATGATTCCTAAATGAGTCTCATTCTGTTTTTCTTCAGGAAAATAATGTACATCTGTCCTCTCTTCTAAGGTCTAGATTGAAGGCCACAGGCTTTGGTATTAGTGGGCAGAATCGTTGACCACTACAGTTAGTGAGTTCCTTGGGAGATTCCTGCTTCCAGGTTACTCTGCCCTCCACTATCTAATCACTTCCGTGCTTGTCCAGGAAGTCCCTTGACACCAATGAAAGGAAGTCCGCTCTCCCGATCTGTCTGCCCTTGGCCAGTACACTGACACAAAGGCAGCTATACTGCTCTCCAGGGGGCCACACAGCTTTTGCAAAGGTGGTCCCTGAAAATGAAGGATCCAGTGCACTCCACTCTGGCCTCTTTAGTCTTCGTACTCAGACCTACAATTAGAACAACTCATGAAAATAGATGACTGCACACAAGGGTAGAAATGGTAATAAGGAGGCTGTGTCCTTGTATAACCGAAGTCTATTATTGCCTACCTGATATTCACTGCACCACTTTACACAGCAAAACATATTCTTGCTATATGCAAAGGTGTATTGCATATCATGGACACTGTCATCTAGACATTATTTGTTTAACTCCCTACCAACTGCTTTACATCAATACAAAGCATTCAATATTTATTCCAAACAGTTTCCTAAGATTATAATGAATTTATCAAATACTTTGACCATCTACCACACAAGATAAAGAGTGATCAATGATATCTAGGTAAGAAATCTTTATCCTGTCTGAAATAAATAAATATGGTTTCCCTAAAGAGTCAGTGGTCACTGATATATTTCTTTCTCTAGATACAAAGAATAAAAACTCAACTCTTTTTTTCTCAAGATTGTCAGAATCAAAGATATGTGAGATCCTTGTCTGAGTACTACACAAGTATGATATCTTGTGGCAAATTGGAGTGTCTGTCATCCACTCAAAATCACAAGAACTATGCTCTATGCTGGGTGTCATTCAGGTAAGTTGGGGTTCTATCATAAGCCAATGGCTATGATACACCATTTGGTTTTCTGTCTCAGATAAACATATTTGAGATATCAAAATATTCAATCTGCAACAAGGCAGAGAAACTACTAAGAATTAATTATCAAGCTAATACGTATCAAATTGATGGCGAAGTGGCCATTCAATTTGGAACTCTGTGATGTGTAGGGTGTAATGAAAACTTGGTTTTACAAAAAGTTTCCTACACTTAAAATGTTGAGCTGATCTCTATATAAATATACAGTGGAAGATTCTTTTTTAGGTGTAGTTTGTAATATCCCAAAATAAATTGTACCAAAAAGTAAACACTGAACAAAATAGAAAGTTGAAATAAGTAGACTCATAGACTTCCCAGGGATTCTGGTGTCTCTCAGAGCTTAGCTAGGGAAAATGACAGTAGTCATTTGATAACCTGCACAGCAGTAACTATTACCTTAAATTATTACCATACAATTAATAATAAAACTATTACCAATAAGGAACATTAATAAGTACAGTGACTCCTTCAAGCATGGTTGATACTGATGATAGGAATTTAGTTTTGTACAATTTGAGAATGTACATCTTATCCTTGTATCTTTATATGTTCTGGGTGAACATGTATAATTGCAACTACTTCCAAGAGCTGTGAGACAAGGCTTAGAAAGGTCAACATCTCTGTCAGGAGTTACTGGAGTCCCAGAGACTACAGGCAAGAGCTGTCTGTTCTTTTCCTGCATTCCTTCTGCTGTCTTCCCTCTTCATCATTCAAGCCATTCTTACCTTGTCCATCGTTTCCTCCAGTAGACTTTATAACCTAAGAACATGAATAGTAAATTACTGAACTGTTTGCAGCATTTTCATGGTACCAGCCACCATTTAACAATAGTCTTCTTAATTCTATTGAGGGAAACATTCTATGGTTACATATTGTCCTAGATTTTCTTTTCAAAAAATTCCTTAACAACAATTATTGCAACACTTTTTTATCTTTTTAATAAGTTTCCCTTAACAATAAGAATGTGTCTGGCTTCTACAACCTAATATAAATTTTGCCAAAACCTATGAGCAATAGACAAAGGAAAGGGAAACCAGTGAGTTCGTTAATCCTTCTGACTATAGGAATTTTCACTATGTTGGGACAGGGAGCAACAGTGCAGGCACAGCAGTAATCTCGCTGAACTGAGAAGATAGACATCAATGTTCAAGGCTCCTGAAATAACTAGACCTTCCAGGATGAAGGATGAAAGAGGCCACTGTAGCAGCAAGAGAGGAGGCTCTGAGTTTCTTCATGAGAGACTGGATAAACCTAGGAAGTCTGGATTCTGGACAAGCCACTTTACAGAAATGGTCACCTAAATTGGGGCTAAGATGCAGCTGTCACACATCACAGAGGACAAAAGGTGATAGATATCCATTCCATCTAAGACAGAAAAGAAGACCTAAGTCCAGAGATTCAATTATAGTGAAGAAAGGCCACAGGTTAAAAGTGTGGAATGCATTGTAAGAATAAGGATAATGCCTAAGATTAATGACAAAGCCAACAATAAATACTATACTTAGCAAATAAAAGCAAGTCTGTACAATGTGAAGAACATAGTAATTTTACACAAAAAAAGCCCACGTACTCAATCCAGTTTCCAAATGCTACCACACATAGCATGTACAAGAAAACGAAAACATGGCCACACATATAAAGAACAGTAACATGAAACTAAGAAGTCAGAAATAGGATTGGAGCTACAGCTCACAGGTAGCACTCACACCTAGTGTGAATAACTCTCTAGGTTCATTTCATATCACTGTGGGGAAAAATGTAAGTTAGAGATTCTGAAACAGAGTATAAGTAAATTAAATACATATTCAAAATGCTATTTATTATTGATTGATTTATTGCATCTGGACCACAGTTTTCCCTCCCTCATCTCCTCCAAATCTCTCCCCACCACCGCAACTTGCTGCCCCCCAGCCACTCCTCCATTTCTCTTCAGAAAAGGACAGGCCTCCCATGGATATCAACCAGCTCTGGTATATCAAATTGCAGTAAGACTCCATGCTTCCTCTCCCACTAAGGCTAAAGTCTAGAGGAGGCAACCCAGTAGGAGGAGAGGGTCTCAAAGGCAGGCAACAGAGTCAGAGACACCTCCTGCTTCCACTATTAGAAGTCCCACAAGAAGACAAAACTACACAAAACAAGCATACAGAAGCCTAGGTCAGTCCCATGCAACCCCACGGTTGGTGGTTCAGTCTCTGTGAACCCCTACAAGCCAGGTTAGTTGATTCTGTGTATTTTCTTATGGTTTCCATGGCCCCTCACGCTCCTACAATCCTGCTTCCACCTCTTCCACAGAGGATTCCCCAAGCTCCACTTAAAATCTGGCTGTGGGTTTCTGCATCTGTTTCCATCAGTTTGCTGGGTGAAGCTTCTCTGATGACAATTAGGCTTACACCAATCTTTGAGTATAGCAGAATATCATTAGGAATCATTTCATTGACTTCATAATGTTTTTTTAAGAGGAAAATTAGTTATGTTGAATTGATAGGTATAAGTGAGAAAGAAAGCAAATGAGGAATCTAAAAAGATAAACAATTTTTTTAAATAACACCATCACATATGGGTTTAACAATGTGTTGGAACCATAGAAGAAAGGGTCAGAAAACTTAAAGGTAGATCAGAAGACATCAGCAAGCCAAAGCAGCACAGAAAATTTCTCAACAGAGTGTAAAAGATCCTTCAGTTACTATGAAGATATCTAACTTGCATTTAACTTAAGTCTCTGAAGAAACGGACAGAAAGCACATGCAAATAGTTGAAGAAAAAAAAAAAAGATGTGAAGCGATTAACAACCACATATTACAGGCCTAAAAATATCCATAGGAATCCTAATAAGGAAAAAAAAATTAAAAAGTGATCTACTTGTAGGAATGTAATAATTCCACTACTGGAAACAGAAAACAATAAGAAGAAAAGCAACTAGCTAAGAGTGTAGGTAGGAAATTTTCACACAAAAGGAAACTAGCACAAAATAAGGATCAAGTTATGAGATACAGTGGAACCCAAAAGACAATGAAATGACATATTTAAATTACTTTCAAAAGGAAAACAAACAAGAATCCAATATCTGCTAAACAATCCATTGAAAACAAATAAGATATCAAGTCATCATCAGATTCAAAAAAAGCTGATAAAATATGTTGTACTCATGTCTGGATGGGAAAAATTTTAGAAGTTCTTTATCCTGAAGACAAAATGCATCAGGTAGAAATTCCGTTTGTTTTCTAGAAAAAGAGAGAGAGATGTGGGACGGTGTACAGAGTTGCTTGGGTGAAGGAGTTGTGGGAGGAGAAAAGTGTGATCAGAACATACTATATAGAAAATTTTCAATTAAAAAAATAAAATAAGTAAACTCAGTTTCACTAAGTCAGTAGAAAATGGAAATATGTGGGAAAATGCAAAAATGCTGTAGTTTCTCTCTTTCCTTAATTTCTATAAAATACAAATGACTATTCTAGTAGCAGGGGTTGTGTTTGTGGTAGAGCTTATAGTTTATATCCATGTAAAATATTTGACTGCAGCAGCAGAGAGCATGAAGCTGGAATGTCAGTGTTTGTGAATAAATTACAAGTTACCCAAAGTGCTATGATAGTAACTCCAAAGCCAATAATAGTCACCATCAGTCACTTGTAAAATAGCAAGAAATGGCTGAAAAAGCTAACAGTTGCAATAAATAAATACGAAAATCCAATGACCTTTAAAAGCAATAAGGAAAGATGGGAGCAGTAATAGCAATAAATTCTAAAAGTAAAAAACACATACTTAAAACTTTCACCAGTTGAATGTGTGTTGTGGATGATATTCTCACGACTGTTATAGCTAACTGTAGGTAACATTGACAAAATTTTGAAAGCAACTCATTGTAACTCTTTCCACAAGCTGTGCTCAGTAAGTTTGATAGGAATATTCCTAAAGGCAAAGATAGAAGACAGAGAAGAAAGGAAAGAGAAGTAAGGAGGATGGAAAAATAGAAGAGGGGAGACTGTTACTGGAATAAAAAAAAGAAAGAGAGAGAGAGACAGAAAGAAAGAAAGAAAGAAAGAAAGAAAGAAAGAAAGAAAGAAAGA
>CAJQZJ010008587.1:3490915-3531588 GCA_907164525.1 Lophiomys imhausi | reverse complement strand
AGAAAGAAAGAAAGAAAGAAAGAAAGAAAGAAAGAAAGAAAGAAAGAAAGAAAGAGAAAACATACATTTAAAACTACAGAATCAATTCAGGCTTGATGGTGTTTACAGAGATTGAGGCAAAAGAATTGCTACAAGTTCAAAGGCAATTATAGTTCAAATATAAAGTTCACTATAGTGAGCACTAGGCCAGTCTTCTCTACCAAGTAAGAATGTTTCAAAACTCAAATAAAGGGATGCTAAGAATGTTCAACAAATATGACCACATGTCCTGAAAGTCTGATGGCCTGAGTTTAAATGCCAAAACACAAGAAGGACAGAACTGAGTCCCAAAAGTTGTCCTCTGATCTCCACCACATGCCATGACAGGGATGTATCTGCATAAACACACACCACCGCCACCACCACCATTATCATGATCTATAAACATTTAAACAAATAAATATATATCCACTCACATTTATAAAACTCAGATTTCTGCCAGAAAAATATAAAAGAAAACTGGGAGGATTAATCTAATTGAAGATATATTTGCATGCATCATTGACTATTCATATATAAGAAAAATGTATTAATTCCATCTCATCAAAATTCAAAACTGTTCTTCAAAAGATACAATTAAGAAAATGAAAGACAAACTGGGACAAAGTGTTTTCACAAGTTGAGTGAAGATATTTGAACTTATCTAATAAAGGATTAGAATTCTAATTCATATAAAAAAGGGACATGACATTGGGAAGGGGACTTATAGGATATCTAGAAGGAGCTGGAAAGGTAAGTACAGATGGATATTATTAAAAAATACATTGTATTCATCAGTGAAATTTTCAAAGAATAAAAGTACAAAGACAATTCTCAAAATTCATTAGCAAAAAATATCGCAAACAGAAGAGGCAAGTGTTTTTTGACAAATATTAACACCAAATAAAACATAAGAAGTTAGAGCTGGACAGATACCTCCGTGGTGGTTACAAGCATTTACTATTCCTGTAGAGGACAGGAATATGCTTTCCAGTATCCGTATCCAGGGTTCACAAACACAAACTTCTGCCCTAGGGAATATAGCACTTTCTTCTGGTGTTTATATGTACCTTTAGAAAAGTGCACATGCACATACACACACACAAACACACACAAAAAAAAAAACACATATACACATGCATAAATAAAATTAATATTTAAAAATTGAAAATATCACAATAGCAAAAAGGACTACA
Source organism: Lophiomys imhausi (assembly GCA_907164525.1). NCBI lineage: Eukaryota > Metazoa > Chordata > Mammalia > Rodentia > Muridae > Lophiomys > Lophiomys imhausi. Next base: position 3,530,374 of record CAJQZJ010008587.1, on the reverse strand, counting down.
ATAAAAGTTTCAATATCACCAATATTGAAATGCAAATTGAGTGTATAATTAAATATGACTGCCCCCCTATTACAAATCATTTCAAGTAGCAGTAATGATGGGAGGAGGGAGAGTTTGCAATTATTTATGGTTTTTAAATGATACAAACTTTCATTAATTTCCTAAACAGAGGGATATGCACTATCTCACCTCCTTATTTCACACCTCAGTTCTTACCCCCGAAGAAAATGAGCACAGATATGTGATCGAAACACTTGCACATGAGTGTTCACCATAGATTCATTTGTGATAACCAATATCTGGAAGTGACTGAAATGCACATGGACAGGAGAGTATATAAACAGATTCTGCAGACAGACTTGCTCTTCAATGCAAGGAACAAACAATCTGCACTCACCATGGTGAAACTTGAGATAATTAGAGTGAAAAGACACATACAAGACTACAGATTATGCACCTCACTTATAAAAACTTTCTAGAAAATACAAACTAATCAATAGTAACTGGCAGAAGATTAGTGGTTGCCTAGTAACGTGTGAGGCAGGTGAAATAGTGTGAGGAAAAGTCCCTAGAGAACATGAAGAAGCTTGGAAATGATGAACACTTTCCTGGCGTTGATGGTGGTGCTAGGTCCACCTGCGCTCACGCATTTAAGAAGCATCTCAAATACACATGCATATACGTGCAACTTACCTCATGACAATTATATCCTAGTTGAAAATGTTGAAAAATGAAAAAGGGTATTCATAGGTATACTGCCTATGAAAGCAAAACTCTATGCACTGGAAATACTAATCAACATTACACAAATTATGAACCTGTTAACATACATCAGTAAAAATGAAAAACCCTTAACTATAACAATGTGGATGGAACTTCATGCCACACTTCTCTTAAGTATCAGATCATAGGAATGCAAACAACATTGTTAGCATTGCGAAAGTTGGGAATAGACATAATTATACTGCATTTTTAGGAATATCCATAACAACTGTGAGTCATAGAGAACAGCTTGAAGGAGAAGGAGTTACAGACTCCAGATTCACAGCTCTGGGCTGAAATTGAAGACATGGCACACCGTTTTCAAAACAAAATTGTGATGTTTTACTTCCTAACTGGGTGGTTGCCAACATGAGTATTCCTAGTCCCACCATTCTTTGTGTTGTGGAGAGTTTGGTGAACACCCATTTTTTTTCTTTATTTTTTTATTTCTTTAAGTTAATTCTCAATCACAATGCCCTCCCTACTCTCCCCTCCAGTCCCACCCTCCCACCCTCAACCCCCCTTCCTCTTCTCCCCCCCCTTTTTTTAAGTTTAAGGTAGATCTTATTTCCCCCTACAGCTCCCCCTTTATCTAGTCAAGAATTTGTGAAAGATTTGAAGTCAGAGCTTGGTACTTCACCTCTGAAATTGAGACTCTCAGACAGATAAGGAAGATATTACTGTGTATATACCACCTAGAAATGGAACACAAAAATATAGCAGTTGAAAGTACTAAGATAGAAAATCAGTAAGTACAGAAAAGATGGTGTGGCTACCTTGTGTCTGTGAGACTAGACTTCAAGATGAGAAGCATCATTAGCAATGCAATGATGGAATTCATGCCTGGTACCATTAACTGGGCCAAAACCCATGACTTGTTTGGTCATAGGCCCTATGGGAGAACATTCTAGTGTTATTCAGCTAAGTGAAAACAGCATTAAACTGAGTCCTAATGACTTATCATTATAACTGTAAATTAGTGCATCTCTGAGTCCTCATCAGACGAGCTTACTTCAGCAGTACATACTGATTAATACAGACCCATTACTGGTCAACCTGCAGAGAATAAGAGTGCTCAGCTCTAAATGGGACATCTACTTCATACCTCCTCTACTAAAGGCTCGGGGATCAAGGAAGAGGGGTGAAAAGATTGAAACAGTCAGAGGGATTGGGCATTTGCAGTGTTTGCCAAACATTGCTACTGCACCCATGAACTCAAAGTTCAGATCTGTGTCTGTATGCATAAGATCTTCACAAGAGCAAGCCAGGAAAAGTCCTAGCATGGATGGAGGAGAGGCTCATTATGTCCCAAACCTAGCTGAAAAACCACTGGCAATCCATGGCTACCAAGGGAGAGAAAGTCAATGTTCTTCAGGGAACCCACTCCTGAGAGGCTATTTGTAAGCACAAGGTTATTGTGCAATTCAAATGCTAATTTCTGTACCCCCCCACATCTGTGTGCAATCCTTGTTCTGAGAATCTCCTGTTTCAATGTTGCATAAGTACTGCTCCCGACTTGTCCATGATGTGTCAATAAAGCAGTTTACAACCAATTGCTGAGCAGGGGAAAGAATAGGGCTGGACTTCCTGGCCTCCTGGGGAGGAGGGGTTAGAGGAGAGAAGTAGGATTGAGTCAGGGGCAGAGGTCCAGGAGACATGAGGAAGATTCAGCCGGAACAAAGATATGACTAAAAAGCAAGTATCTAGAGATATTGGTAAGGAGGGAGTTACACTAGCATAGAGGGTTAAGAACAGAGTAAAACTGCCAAAAATTGTACTGTAAAGCCATGTTAAAATAATATAACTGAGTGTCAATTATTTTGATGATAGCCAGGCTAAGAGAGAAACAGAGAAAAAATAATATATATATATATATATTTACACTAACAGACTACTCATGTTCTAGAAAATGGCCTTACATATGAAATTAGAAGGAAAATGTGGTTGGAGTATGTCCAGAGGAGTTACTGGATGGGAGGGAAGTGTGTGAGGTATTGATTGAAGTACATTATATGCACCTATGAAATTCACAAACAATAAAAATGAAATAAAATTAACTTTAAAAGAAATTTTCTACAACATTCAAGAGGTTGTGTAACCATAAACTGGGGAAGAAGTGAAATAGCCACCTGCAAATACTGAAGCACACAGGTTAAGTGCTCTGGGAATGTCTGACAACTTATGTTTATTTTTTTATATCTCTGGGACTCAGAATGAAGAACACAACCCTCTTTGTCTACTTTGTGGGTCCACCATTCCAGTCCTGAACTTGCTCCCTCAAGATTCTCTTCCTTTCTATTAATATACTTAAAACTTATTTTTAAAGAAAGAGTAAATAATTTTTTTAATAAGTACTTTATTTTTTTTCAAGTTAAATCTCAGTCGCAAACCCTTCCCTATTCCCCCTTCTTGTCCCACCCTTCCACCCTGTCCCCCCCCCCAACAGCTTCTCTTTTCATTCCAACAAATGGTTCTTTCTCTTATAACAGTAAATTCTATACAAAACAGCAGAATTAAATATGCCACATTTATGAGAGTTAAATGTCCCGGTGTACCTTCCCAATGTCCAGTTCATACATATTTGGCCCCTGACTTTAACCTTCTACCTTCTAACCATCTCCATGAGTTTAAAGTTCTATAACTGACTTAGTTTTCATACTAACTTGCATCACTATTATAACCATCTTCTTAGATCTAGAACACCCTCTTGATTCCTAAACAACTCAAAATTTAGCTATGAGACTCAAGCTGTCTATTCTTCAACCACCTCAGATACATGCTGAAAGAGTAAATAATTTTTAAAAGACAACAGTAAGAATGAAAGACATGCAAATATCAATAAAAACAATCAATATTGCCGCCTTCGGTACTTATTCCATTATAATCTCATATCATTTGCCCAAGTCTAAAGACAAGCTGCTTTCAGGATACACTTCTTATTCTCCTCTATCTGTAACTCATTCTTTTGTTTGGATATTTTTTTCTCTATCTGACTTTATGTTTGCATTTAAATCAGGAATACAAATATTGAACTTACAAATAAATGGATACATGGTTGAACCTATGTGTGATCAAAAAAATCAAAATCATTTTTCTTTCCAGACAAAAGTATTAAAATAAATTGCCATCTGGGCTAAGTGGGGACATTATGGTGACATGAGTAATAGTCCACGTTGAGCAAAAGCCTGAAGTGTTTGCTGATTACTCAGTAGTAAGAGTGTCAGAGACAGGGCTTGGGGACAGATTTCATCTTCTAAAATTATTTCCGCTGAGGCAAAGAAGCTTCCACCTAGCTGATTGTAGAAGAATAAACAAAACAACATAACTCAGGCTACTGATGTAGGACGGAGCAGCACAAACTCCCAGCCTCACAAGTTGCTGTCCATCTAGTGTCCCCTCTTAATTTGCTGGTTGGTTTATGTTATGGAGGGGTATGTCCACTTCGTTTCCCTGCCTCACAGTTCAGATGTTCCAAATGGGAAAGTTTCCAAGCTCTAACTCCCTCAAGAAAGATGTTTAAACCCACATAGACTAGGCTTGGTCACAAAAAAGCCACAGTACTCCTCATACATCTTTCATATTGCCAGCTATCGCCATGACAACTGGAAAGACTCTAGGCCATGGGGAGGCTGGTAAGAGCTGACAACGTTAATGGCAGTAAGCAGTGTCTCTAGCATAAGGATACATTTGTTTATTTTGCATGTAGCCATGAACTTTTTTACTCATGTGTACATGCATTCATATGATTTTCATAAACTACGCCTCAAATCCATGATTTCATGTTAGTGCACACACTCTCATACACAAATCTACCTTAGAAAAGCCAGTATTCTCACCACCGTAACCTGTACAAATACTCATTCATCAAGTACAATGGTCATCTATTATACAACAACCCTGTAGTTGCTATGGTGAAGAAATCGCAGACCGTTCCCTGAGATGCTGACTACCTAGAGTCAGAAACAACCCAAATACTCAAAGGTTTATTGCTAAGTAGCAAGTGATGCACGTTTAAGGGAGCCTTGAGGTGAGAGACTAACTCTGGAAATGCTGTCTCTGGAATAGAGACAGGAAATACAAGATGCAGGAGGTAGCTTCCCAAATGGCCCCATGAGCTGGCCATGGTTCAGTCAAGGCAGCTTGTGCAAACACTGGACTAATGCAGACTTCATGCAGAGAACTGCAGAAAAGGCAGTGAGAAGCAGAGGAATCAAATGTATTTTTCTGCTGTGGTCATGTCCTCAATAACAGAAAAAGGGCACTTGCCTTTTATCAAACACTTGCTCTTACCTAGAGAAGATGGAGGGTGATGGTTTGTTTTAACTTTAAATAGGACAAGGCATATTCTTCTAGGCATCCACCTTCCAGATCTGGCCATTGCTGTAATATGGCTGCAGTTAGCAGCATATATGCTGGGGATAGAAAGACTCAAAGATATGGAAATGGGTGCAAATGAGACTTGTGTGGAGAGGAAGGCAGAACCCCTGCAGGTCTTCAGGATGTATAAAATTGCTTCCTCTAATAATCACAAAATTATTCTCCAATCAGCTGAGGAGTGAAGGAAGGATAAGAGAAGTCTGTGGAATGGTTGAGAAGGAAAAAAAAATCATTTATGGGCCCTTCCTAATTATGACAACTTACTTGAAATGTGCCAAACTCCAGAAATCATCTCTGTCTTTGAGGTTAATTTTTCTTGTCACAAATAATGCCAGTGCTTTTAATCACTTGTGAGATGTCTCCTAGGCATTTTTGAAATAGGCATCAATCCAACCATGTCTGGAAGTATCTACTCTCGTTTATGTTTATCATGAAGTGTTCAGTCGTAGGAGTTAGAAGACCTGGGTCCTATGATGCACAGAAGAGAACAGGGATTAAATCCCAGATTTTACTAGTGGTCGTGGCAATGGTATTCTTGTGGTGATGCCCAGATTTTCAAATATAACATGGAGAGACAAACAGAATCCTCAAAATAAGATGGTGAACGAGTGAAAAATAGCATACATAGAAGAGTCTGATAAACATGATAAACATCAAAAAAATTCCACTGTGTGTGTGTGCGCGTGCGTGCGCATGCCTGTATGAGCAGGCATGCACATGTGATTGTGTTTACATGTAGTCATGCATGTGCATATGGGGTTTTGTATTTTTATAGGTGTGTAAGCATCAGTCAACATAAACTTTGTGGTTGCTTTACTAAAAGTGAGCCCTATAGGCACACATGGAGTGCCGCTATAAGGAGATGTGGCCGTGTTGGTATATGTGTGGCTTGGCTGGAGGACTTGTGTCAATGAAGGTGGGGTTTGTGGTCTCAGATGTTTAAACCAGGCCCCATATCTTTCTCTCTTCCCTCTGCTTGCCTATTTAGATGTAAAACTCTCAGGCACCTCTTCAGCACCATGTCTGCCTGCCTGCTGACATGCTTCCCACCATCAGGATAATAGACTAAATCTCTGAACTGTAAGCCAGCCCCAACTAAATGTTTTTCTTTATAAAGGTTGCTGTGGTCATGGTGTCACTTCAAAGCAATAGAAACTCTAAGACAGACTTTAAGTTAAGCTACTGCAGAACTCTTGCTTCTCTCATGTTTCCCTTGATTACTGAGCCAGATTTGAAGGATCCAGTATAATTCCAAACACACTGATCTGTAATATAACTAATACTAAAACAGATTGAACTTTGGATAAAGGTGATATGGATAAATGAGTCACACATTTCCCTCACCAGAATTCCTTAATTTCTCAGTCTATCATAGAAGAGAGTAGCACACACAGTTAATAGTAAGAATGCCAAATTCTTAGGAAAGCCTTAGCAGAGAAATGTAGAATTAAACCACACTACATGTTGGCCAAGTGGATCTACTCTTTGAGCTGCATGTTCTATACCAGATGGTCACAACTCATGGCCACTAGGCCACATGCATCTCAGGATATCTACAAATGCACCCAGCCACAGGTGTAGACGATAATGTCACATCAAAATGCAGAAAGGTGGAATGCTCCTGTTAGATACTTAAGTGTGTGGGCATTCATTCCTCATTGCTACTAATACAATATTTTTACCACCCCAAACTTATTCTATCATCTTAAAAGTCACTGAACTAAAATCAGGATATAGGCAAGGCCATTTCCCTTCTGGAAGCTTTGGGAAAGATTTGCTCCTTGCTACTCAAACCTTCTAAAGTTCCTGTGTTTCTGGTGTGATGATCATCTTCCATCTCTGCCTCTTCTGCTTCCTTTTACCCATTTTAGGTAACTTTAGTGACTGTAGTATGTCTACCAAGGTAGCCTAGGATCACCTCATTTGACATGCTAGTGCTTAGTTTTTAAATACTATGACTTAGCACAGATTCAGTTAGCTGGAACCCATACATGGACATCATTGAAGACAATTACTTGACCTACCTACTATGATCTATATTCTTTCCCAGAACATGCTTCCTAATTGATTGGGTCAGCATTGCCACCAAACTTTACAAATACATCACCCTTTGAAATACTCCTTCTGTGGGCAAAGTTGTTTCCTAAATGAAGTGAATTTCAGTATTGCTCGGAAGAGGAAGGGGATTTGTCCTGCAAACATGCACAAAATGTGCACACAGCTTCTGTTGCCTGGGCCTCCTCTGAGCAGTTGCTCACACTGGCTCTAACACTTGAGTGCACAATGTATGCACTGAAGTGTTCAGTTTGAGAGCATAATCACTGAAAAGGGCAGTGATTTGGGCGACCATTTTTCTTTCCTGAAAATAGTCCCCTCCATTCAGTTCTTGAACTTAATACACATGTGCTATGTGATAAATGAGAAGTTTTATGTTTTAACTAAATATATTCCTATGGCCACAAGGAAAGAAAATGGCACCAAATATTAGACTTATTATCTTCTTCTACCCACTAAAACCAAATTTTGAACACATTCAGAAATGTTACACAGAGCCAAATCTCATGACCATTAATGTAATTGGACATTGCCATCACAGCCACATTTTCCTCCTCAGTAGTGAGAATGATCCTCTTCCCATATTATCATAAATCACATCACCAGGATGTCCAGGCTGGGTTGACCATACTGTAACTGTGATCATGGTCCCTTGGGCAACAAGGTGATTGCTATTTACAGTGACAAGATGATCTTTGCTGTTTCTCCCTTGGACAATACACACAGCTCCATCTCTGTACCACAGCAAAGCCAGGCTGCCCTTTCTGCCTGACTCTCCCTATGTGCTAGGGTGTCAGAATTCATCTCTCCACATTGGAGAATTTCCATATCTCTTGCCCCAGGAAAGTGCCCTTGTCTTCTCCATTCCTGTGATTTGGAAGCAGTTTGAACTTTTCTCAGAAGCTCCAGGCTCTTTCATACTACAATTATGACTGACTCTACTGTGGGTAAAATCATCAGTGTATAAGGAAGCTTGGCACTGAGAACAAACCTGCTCATAACTTCAGAACCTTTCAGCATGACTTTTCTAGTTAGACCTTTAGAGCAAGCACTCTGATTCAAAGGCAGCCTTTGCAACTAGGAGCTTCCAACAATGTGGTTGAAAAATTATAATCAACCATAATTATGTAAATAAAATATTTAAATTTTATGTAATAAAAATATCTAAATTTTCAGCACTGAAATACTCATGCAATTATTATGATGTGTGCTCTGGAGTTGGTTCTTGAGACTCAAGTCACAGAAAGAATAACTGGGATAAAAGTGATCTGAACTCAGACCAACCGTGAGTTAAGCCGTCTTTTGTGAGTCATTCACTTCTTTATACTTGAGAGTTATTAGCTCAATTCTCATGTAAGTTCTTTCTCTGATAAACTGGAAAGAGCTACCTTCCTAGTACCTCTCTATCTTTATTAATATTTTCTGTGGGTTGCTGCTCACTTGTAACCAAGAGACTGCATACTCACCCTTAGTGCTGCTGACCCCCATGCTCACATATTTTCACTATCTATGTGGTCAAGAAGCAAATAGCTGACACAGGCAGGCTAGTCTCTTTATTCATGAAGAGTGGAATTCAGAGACTCCAAACCTTTGAAAGAAGTGAGAACATCAGGCTGTCCCCTGTTTGCTAAGATACTTTCTTCAGGCTACAAGGTGAAATGACTAGATGACCCTAATATTCTAAAGATAAGTTTTATCTAAACTTTCTTTCATTAAATTGCCTCCATTTTCCATATGGCCACTGGATTCTTCTGTCACTGTTTTTTTTTTCCTCTCATTTTCCCCTCAAAATTAAATAAGAAATTTCCCCCTATGTATCAGTTAATATAGAGACTCAAATGGTGAAATGACTGTTGAGTGCTTACCTCTAAATGACACATCTATATCAAGTTCCTCCACCAAAGGCTCAGAGAATATCATGGAAGCGGAAGCTAATAGAATGTAAAAGCCAGATTCTGTCTTCTGACCATGACCTGTCTATTGCACTATGGACTCACTGTAACCACACTTACTTCCAAGTAACTCCCAAGCCAATGAGATTAGTAATATTCCAGCAAGCATAACCGATAGGAGTAAGTTACAGAAAGCAAGCAAGGAAGAGAAAGAAGGGAAGGAAGGAAGGAAGGAAGGAATGAAGGAACGAAGAAACAAAGAAAGAGAAAGAAAGAGAGAGAGAGAAAGAAAAGGAGCGGACATGACATTAGAAGGGGGGACATGCTGGAGTTCTCACAGGGAGCCAGAGAAGAGAGTTTTGAGGAATGTAGGATCAAGTTATACTGTTTGCATACATGAAATTGTTGGTAAGTAAATAAAATATGTTCTTGAAAAAACAAAATATCATAAATTATTTTAAATAATTAGTAGAAAAAGAAATCAGTCATTAGTTATGGAGAATTTTCACTCAAGGACAGGTGGAACAAATTTTCAATGATAGAATGCAAATACTGTGTGTAACCAAACTTTTAAATTATTATTTAACACTTATTTATTTATTACTAAATTCACTTATAACAAACACCAACAATTTCTTAACTATTAATCCTATAAATTCCTACAACCCCTTTAACCTATCCACTAAACCTATTGATAATTATTTTTCTAACCTTTTAGAATGATACAGTCTCTGGGGCAGGTCCTCCGTCATCAGGAACACAGTCTTTGTTGTAGATTCTTTAACGCACTTAGCAGTCCTTTTTCTGGATCTCTCAGATGCAGGTTCGTCAGGGTAAGTTGGTTATTGCAGTCTCACCTTAAATAAAGCTTTATACTTTCTTCTCTGTGGGAGACCCCAGCCATCTGCAGGCCAACTTACTTCTTTTGAATCAGGAACTCAGCTGCTTTGCCTCAGTCCTTAAAGCCAGGCACAGTTTCCTTTAGGCCACTGTTCGGACAGATCAAACCCCTCTAGGCAAAAGCTGAGCCACAGGGTTTAGTCCTTGGCCTTTTGGTGTCTTGCTCAGGCTTTCTTTGCTCACCAGCTTCTTTCTGCTTCAGGGAAATATGGCCATCAAATGATGACCAGCACTTTTTTCAGCAGGACTCTTGGAGCTCTCTAGCATCAGGGGCCTCTTCTCCTTCTGGGCTCCATGCACTGTCCTTAAATAGGAGGAACTCTGTTTCAGCTTAATTTGGGCTCTGCCCACTTAGCAGCTGAAAACAATGTCAGGCCAGATACTTTGTTTCTTCAAGTCCATTAAGTCTTTCCTGTTTTCCTGACTTCAACCTTGTTTTTCAGTCTATTAAGTCTCCTGTTTGTTTCCTGTTTTTAATCCACATGCTGATAATGCTCTTCATGCCCCAAATTAAGAGACAGTATCAGAAACCCCTATATATTTTCTAAATCTAATTTAATTTATCTAACTCCCTACAACTGTGCAGGTTGATTTCATTCCATACTGATAAAACATCATATTCTTGATTAAATCAAGAGGACACTGAAAGCAGAAAACATACTTTTATATTGGAAGTAGTAATAGATCAATGTCAATATGATGATAGATAGAGGTTTTGCAATCTTGTTCTCAGTGTGTAGTACCTGAGCCAGAGACACCCTATGAGACCATAGAAACATAAGCCTCAGTCCTACCTGTGATTTACTGTGCCAGAGATACCTTGGAAGTGCTCACACTCTGGGTTCAGGTGCCTTCTGTATAAACCTTCTGCATGTCAATATTTGTATATGCCACAGATAAATCAGTTTCTCATCTTAGATGTCACAGGTTGCCTCATCTTAATCAAAAATGCTGAATGTGTGTGACTTAAATGGAAACAGGCTATGTGCTAATCTGTAGTTGTGTGCATAATTCCATTCATTGTAGTGATGGAAGTTTACTGAGGACACAGTATTGGCCACCACCTAGGCTCTCATCAACTAGTACAATGCACATGACAGACATACATAGTTTTCTAAAGATGTTTATTGATTTATACAAATCAAAACATGATTAATTGTAAGTTTCCATTTACTTACTTCTCTGCTCAAATATGGTTCAAAATATCCTGTAGAACATACTGGAGTAACTCAACTCATTTTCCTGGCAGTAGATATACATTCTTCAGTTTGTAAACCTGAAGTTTCATGAAAGGCAAGCATCCCAAATAAAGACATCAGATGTGCTCTTCTTCAAAAGACCCCAGTTCATGATCAGGGCCATTGGATTCTTCTCACTCACTCTTCTCGGGAGCTGGATAAGGCCTTTATTGCTCTATTTCATTGACTTATTTTTGCCTTTGTTATTTTGAATTACAGATCATCTTATTTCTGCTAGTGAATCTCTGCTTAGCTGTGATTTGAGTCAGCAGCCCTAAATAATGTATAGACAAGGCCTGGAGAATATGTGAGTTTAAACTTTTGTGTATATTTGTGTGAGGACAAATTACTGAAGGTAAGAGAAAAGAGGGAGAATCATTCTACTAAAATACATCAGCGAGATTCCATGATGGTTAAGTACTCCTTTTCAGAAATTATCCCTAACCTGTCACTGGCTCACTGACGGGCAGTGATTTACTCTCATTCACTGTACACACCTGCAAGCAATTGCCTTCTGCTTCTTACCTGTGATTCAGGTGTGTACAAGAGTTGGTAATAATATTTAAAGTTATGCAAATATGTGTGGGAGGGTAAAGCACAGAATGCTAAAGATATCTAAGAGTTTAGCATTAAAAAATCAAGTCAGCAAATCAATAGGAAATGTTGAAATACTTCTCTATAACCACTGTCACACCCATGTTATACACTCAGTAGTCACAATCCCCTCCTCTGCTTGCATGAGATGAAAGCTAGAGGTTCAGACATAGGGAAAGAAAGAAAAGAAAGGAGGGAGGAGGAAGAATTGCAAAAGGAAAGTAGGAAGGAGAGAGTGTGGAAGGAATTAAGAGTGAAAAAAGATGTAAGGAAAGAGTGGGGAAGGAGGAGAGGGAGCAAGAAAAGGAAAGAAGAAGAAATGTAGGAGGGATGAGAGAAAGGTGGGAAGGAAGCAGGAAAAGAAGGAGTTACAAACAAAGAGAACGACAGATGAATGGAGGAACCCATAGCATAGATGGAGGGAGAGATGGGAGAATGAAAAGAGAGGACAGGAGGGGAAACAAAAAACCATTAACTAATAAATTGTATAGAAAAGAATAAAGTGATTTAAAGAAATCTGTGTGAAGTGAGTAAACAGAAAGGCACCATAGAGGAGGAAACCATTCCCTGCATGGAAACTAGAGAATGTAGTTAAGGTATACTCCAGATCACACAGTGTCTCCACTGTGGGTTCATTCTCTTCTGATTAGAACAGAAAATGAAGAACAACCCGTTTGCTTAATGCCTGCCAGTGAACAGAGGAATTTTCACTCAGCTCATCCCTGATCTCAGAGTGGCTTTAGATAATGGAGCAAACACATTTATACTAGAGGCAAACCAATTTACTTAAAAAAATAGTAGACTACTATTGATACATTTAAAATGTCTTTGCCAGTTCCTTTGCAAACTGCCAAATCATGTGTTAAATTTAAAAATAGAGTTGAACATTTAAAGTTTATCAGGCTGTAATGAATGAACTTGGAACTGTACAGAAGAAAGAAACATGAATGACAAAAAGCATGAGAACTAAGTTAACTAGATCATCTGAGTTCTGTGCAACCAAAGCAGATCTAGAATATAAATTTCTTTCCATTAGGTGGTATAATGCACAGGTTAAAAGAAAGTTATTTTCCAGTACAAGATATGCATAGATAATGAGAATAAAAAATTACATTGTACTGTCAAGGAATATATATATATATGCATACATATGTATATATGTGTATGTACTTATGAAACATCATATATATATATATATAATTATTGACTTCAAAGAATATCTATTAACTTACAGATTAGACTTATATACCCTCTACTACAGAATACTAACCTAATGCTGCCAGTTTGTCAATATTCTATTTCTTTCCGTTTTTAAATTTCATTGTCAAGTCACATACTCATCATTACCCAGTAAACAAGACTGTAGCAATATTTAGAGTGTTGGTTCTTCAAGACTCCATAAATCCTACTCTACTAACTCCATAACTCAATTATTATAGTTAAGGAGCAAAATTGTCATGTTAACTAACAGAAAGAGTTATCAGAAGCCTTTATATGCTAATGAAGGGGTTGTTAAACAGTTTTAAATTTTGTAACCTTTAAAATCTAGACAAACTTAAAAATATATGTGATTCACTAGGGGACTAAATCTTTGTAAGATACCGGGGAGAGACAGAGTTAGGCAGGCAAAGCTTTCAGGTTGCAGTATGCATTAGCTATTCTTCTCAGGCTGTGAAGAATTAGATGACCAAAAACAAGTTAAGGAGGAAAGGGTCTATTTTATTTACAGTTCCAGAAAGATATGTCCCATAATGGTGAGGAAACATGGAAACAGATCAGGAAACAGAATAATCATACTCCATCTATACTGGAAGCAGAGGGAGAGGACAAGAAATAGAACAAAGCTATAAACTCTCAAAACTTTCCTCCAGTGACAAACTTCCTCCATCAAGCCTCCCTCCCCCAAGTTTCACAACTTCCCCAAACAGAGCCACCAATTGGAGGCTAAGTGTTCAAATTCATGAGACCATGGGGACTACCTCATATTCAAACCACCACACTGGTACAAGAAGACAAGAACAGCTCAGAAAGAAACTCAATAGAACCACAGGGAAGCAGTGGAGGTCAGATACTGAGGTAGACTAGTCCCCGAGTTTACATTAATCCAGGACTGGCATCTATCCAGCAGAAACAGTAGCAATTTGGTTCACTGTTGGTATTTATAGCCATTGTCTTATTAAAAGCAATCTTGGCTCAAATGAGGAGATATGACCAGGTGGGACTGCACCTGGAGAACTTTATCTACACTGTTGTCTTGAAGTGGGATCTGTGTGAAAAACCTCAAACCATCCCTAAATAGCATGTGGCTGGAGAAGATGAAATATGCCTATTGTTAATAAAGACATGGATTATCAAAGAAGAATTTCACAAGAGTTCTATTAACTATCATGCCTGAGCCATTCATTTTTGGTGAACTGGACAATGAGTGGAGAAATGTATAGAATTATTATTATTCATGGTTTCTTTTACGTAGATAACTTGAAGAGGGGTGGACAATATACCTAAGCAATTTGAATAGTTATACATGTCAAATATGCTTTATTGTCAGGATGAAAGATCATGATGCAACTTCTGTAAAGGTCACATTTTTAGCATTCATCTATACCAGGTCAGATATATCAATGCCTTCTGCCCCAAATGGGTACTCACAGTCTGAGTCTTTACACAGTTTCCTGAGGTTCTATCTTTCATTTGAGTTTCCTTTGGAGGTCCCGCACATGTTTAAAACTCTGACCCAATATTTTGCTGCATACAAGAAATGCATCTCACTAACAAAGATAGACTGTACCTCAGAGTAACGTTTTGGAAAAAGGTTTTCCAAGCAAATTGGCCCAGGAGGCAAGCTGGAGTAGCCATCTTAGTATCAAATAAAATAGACTTTCAACTGAAGTTAATCAAAAAAGATAGGGAAGGGCACTACCTACTTGTTACAGGAAAAATTCATCAACATGACATCTCAATACTGAATATCTATGCCCCAAATACAATAGCACCCACATTTGTAAAAGAAACTCTTCTAAAGCTTAAACCATACATCGATCCCACACATTAGTAGTGAGAGTCTTCAACACCCCACTCACAACAATGGACAAGTCATCGAGACAAAAACAAAACAGTGAAATTATGAGTCTAATAGAGGTTATGAACCAAATGGACCTAACAGATATCTAAGAACATTTCACCCTAACACAAAAGAATACACCTTTTTTTTTCAGCACTACATGGAAGCTTCTCCAAAATTGACCATATAGTTGGACACAAAGATAGCCTCAACAGATACAAGAAAATTGAAATAATCCTTTGTATCTTATCAGACCACCATGGAATAAAGCTGGACTCCAACAACAACAGAAATAACAGAAAGCCTACACACACATGGAAACTGAACAACTGTCTACTCAAAGTCTACTGGGTTAGGGAATATATAAAGAAGGAAATGAAAGACTTCTTAAAATACCACCAAAATGAGGGCACAACATACCCAAACCTATGGGACACAAGGAAAGCAGTGCTATGAGGAAAGTTCATAGCACTAAGTGCCTTCAAAAAGAAAATTGTGACAGCTCATATTAGCGAATTAACAGTAGATTTGGAAGAACTGGAAAAAAAAAAAGAAGAAGAAGAAGAAGAAGCAAACATGCCCAAGAGGAGCAGAAGGCAGGAAACCAGAAAACTTAGGGCTGAAGCTAAATCAAGATCAAAGTAACAGATTAAACAGCCTTATAACCCTTAAGGAAATAGAAACAGTCATTAAAAATCTCCCAACCAAAAAAAAAGCCCAGGGACAGATTGTTTCAGCACAGAATTTTACCAGACCTTCAAAGAATAATTAATACCAATATTCTTCAAACTCTTCCACAAAATAGAAGCACAAGGAACACTGCCAAACTCATTCTATGAGGCCACAGTCACCATGATCCTTAAACCACACAAAGACTCAACAAAGAAAGAGAACTTCAGATCAATCTCCCTCATGAGCATAGATGAAAAAATACTTAATAAAATACTGGCAAACCAAATCCAAGAACATATCAAAAGTATCATACACCATGATCAAGTAGGTTTCATCCCAGGAATGCAAGGATAGTTCAACATACAAAGATCCATCTACGTAATTCATGATATAAACAAGCTGAAAGAAAAAAAAAACACATGATCATCCACTAGATGCTGAAAAGCATTTGACAAAATCCAACACCCCTTCCTGCTAAAAGTCCTGGAAAGAACGGAAGACCATACCTAGAAATAATAAAGGTGATATACACCAAGCCTGTAGCCAACATCAAATTAAATGGAGAGAAACTTGAAGCATTTCCTCTAAACTCAGGGACAAGACTAGGATGTCCATTTTCACCATAACTCTTCAACATAGTACTTGAAATAAGGCCAGACACACTATATCTATTAGAAGAGAAAGTGGGGGAAACCCTTGAACTCATGGGCACAGGTGACAACTTCCTGAACAGAACACAAATAGCTCAGGCTCTAAGACCAACAATCAACAAATGGGACCTCATGAAACTGAAAACTTCTTTCTGTAAGGCAAAAGACACTGTAATCGAACAAACAGCAACCTACAGATTGGGAAAACATCTTCACCAACTCCACATCTGACAGAAGGCTAATATCCAAAATTTACAAAGAGCTCAAGAAATTAAATGTCAAGAAACCAAATAATCTAATCAAAAAATTGGGAACAGAGCTAAACAGAGAATTCAAAAAGGAGGAATCCCTAATGGCTGAGAAATACTTGAAGAAATGCTCAGCATCCTTAATCATCAGAGAAATGCAACTCAAGATGACTCTGAGATTCCACCTGTCAGAATGGCTAAGATCAAAAGCTCAAATGACAGTACATGCTAGCGAGGGTGTGGAGAAATGGGAACCCTCCTACATTGCTGGTGGGAGTGCAAGCTTGTACAACCATTATGGAAATCAGTCTGGCGATATCTTAGAAAACTTGGAATAGCTCTACCCCAAGACCCAGCCATACCACTTCTGGGTATACATCCAAATGATTCCTCACCGAATCACAATTTCCTCATCTATGTTCATAGCAGCCTTACTTGTAATAGCTAGAAACTGGAAACAACCCAGATGTCCCTAAATTGAGGAATGGATTAAAAACCGTGGTACATGTGCACAATGGAATACTACTCAGCCATCAGAAACAATGAAATCATGCAATTTGCAGCCAAATGGATGGAATTAGAGAAGCTCATCCTAAGTGAGCTAGCCCAGACTCAGAAGGATGCACATGGCATCTACTCAATTATAATCAGATTTTAGCCATATAGTACAGGATAACTATACTACAACCAATGCACCAAAGAGAACAGGAACATAGACTTTGTTACCTGTCAATGAGACACTTTGCCCTGGTGGGGCTGCCTTGTAGGCTCCCTGTGTATGAAGAGGCTCTTGACCCTCATATGACTGCTAAACTGAGGCAGGGGACTGTTATGTAGGGACACTCCACTCCAAAGGAGTGGGATGGAAGGGATTGGGGGTAGAGGGTGGGAAGGTGGGACTGGGAGGGGTAGAAAGAGGACACTGTGATGGAGATGTAACCTGAAGTAATAAATATATTTTTTAAATGATGTTCAGAGCTAAATCGAGAATTTACAAAAGAGGAATCTAAAATGACTGAGAGACACTTGAAGAAATATTCAACATCATTAATCATCAGAGAAGTGAAACTCAAGATGACTCTGAGATTCTATATCACCCCTGTCGGAATGACTAAGTTCAAAAACTCAAAAGACAGCACATGCTGGTGAAGTTGCAGAGAAAGGGGAACACTCCTCCATTGCTGGTGGGAATGCAAAATTGTACAACCACTATGGAAATCAGTCTGTCAATATCTTAGAAAACTTGGATGTATACCACTTCTGGGTATTCATCCAAATGATTCCTCACCAATCACAAGGACACCTCCTCAATTTTTTTTTCATAGCAGTTTTATTTCTAATAGCTAGAAACTGAAAACAACTCAGATGTCCTTCAATCAAAGAATGGATTAAAAACTGTGGTACATTTATACAATGGAATACTGCTCAGCCATCAGAAACAAGGAAATCATGTAATTTGCAACCAAATGGATGGATATAGAAAAGCTCATAATGAGTGAGCTAACTCAGACTCAGAAAGGTGCACATGGCATCTACTCACTTATAACTGGATTTTAGCCATGTAGTACAGGATAACCATTCTACAATCAATAGACCCAAAAGAACAGGTATATGGACCTAGTTACCTGTTATTGGGACACTCCATCCTAGTGGAACTGCCATGTATGCCCCCTGTGCAAGAGGAAGCTTTTAGACCTCATGTGAGTAGTGAACTCAGGGGGGCTGATACATGGAGGCATCCCAAACTAAAGGGATGGAATGAGTGGGGGGGGGGGGAGAAGGTAAGAAGGTTTGACTGGGAGGGAGTGCCGGGAGGGGGCAGTAGTGGAGACATAACTTGAAGTAATAAATCAATGCTAAAAAAAATACTTGAAAAGAAAATAATTCTTTTTCTAAAAGTTGTTCAATATTATATGTATTTCATCATACCTCAATGTTCAGTTTTATGACATTCATTTCAGTAATAATTCCTTCTTCATCTCAGATGAAAAAAAGGATTCAGAGACATTCCAAGAAGTTGCCAAATGGTAAAGGTGTTTTACAAGAAGATAGAATATGTTACTACTTAGTTATTGAATTGTATTATTCATTATTCAAATGTGCCTAATTTGTTTTGAATTTTAATTTTTTTGCCATTTTCAAATGACTGAACATTTTATTAGCTATTTTATTCTAATAATAAATATCTACTTGATGCATAAAAGAAAAGCATATCAAGAACACTTCGACTTTGTCTTTCCTGCCCTCCACAACCCAGGTGAGACAGGGATTTTGATGTAGACAGTGCTGTTTATGTCTACAAACAGAGTAGAAGGGCAGCCCAAAGCAAGGGTTGTAAGAGTGAAGCTAGATTGTCTTATTCCCGCCCTACTCCTCCTCTGGCCTTCTATGTCATGAGACCTCCTTCTGTGACAACCCCACTGAGACCAGCTGCAGAACCTCACTCGCACCCTAATGCTTCTCTAATTCTGCCCAGTATGTGGGTTCATGAGATAAGGTAGATTTGCCAAAGGACTTACCATAGTATGGGCTCTATCATCATAAGCATGGGCATCACTATTCCCTTCAACAGTCTCAGAAGAATTCTTGCTAAACGTAGCAATTTTCCCCTAAACTCCCTCTCCTCCTTGGATTTTGAGAAAACTTTCCACTCTTCCTCCACTTGGGTAAAGGCTTAGGAAATGTGCTGTCGTGTCAATCCTTCAGTTTGACTTAAGACTGGAGATTGGGGACTGGGCTTAATAAGGACGTGTTAAAACAGAGCATGGTCCAATAGCATCTTCAGTCTACCACATCGCAAATTGCAGCATGTTATATATATATTTAAAACAACAGATCAGGACAAGCCTCAGCCTTCCCTCAAAATTGCCAATGCCTGCGCCAGGATCCCTGCATTTTGCATTGTGTCAGTGTGTGTCAGAGGTTTCAGGAAAGGTAATATAGAAGATGAATGAAAGTCTATCATTGCGGTGCCAAGATGAAAAAGTGACAGCTCATAATGAAAAGAAAAATAGTTTCCATTTTGGGCTTCTGTAAGTAAGAAAGTGACAGAGTCTTGGGAACTGTGAGCCTGAAAAATGGTCCCTTTGACAGACATGCCTGTAAGTGAGAGGGCCCCGTAATAGTGGTGCCTAAAACAGAGGGAATAATGCTTATTTTAGGCATTTCATGATTTTGAATAAATTCTTGGCTACTCCCCAGGAAATTATGTGGAAAGGATGCAGTGCGGGTTAATTTAAAGAATATATGGTCATTTCTTTTTAATCTTTTAAATTTAAGTTGTTTACATTTCTTTCTTTCAGAATGGACAAAAAGTCAATAGTACAAAAAATATGATAAACAGTGAGAAGAAAAAAGTCACTTTAGAATTTTCATTAGGATTTTGTTTCCTTTTGGCAAGATTTTTACATGAAATTATAGACTGGCTTTTGTAATTTGCAAAATGTTTGAATTAATTCCATACAAGCTGAGATGACAGAATAAAATACTGGTAATATTTAAAACTTTAACATCAGATGTCAGGGTTCTCAGGATTATCTGATAAAATATATTCATTCAATATTTCTTGGGTGTAGCACCAGGCATTACATATTTGTATTGTTTACAAGGAACTAATTTATATAATCTCTTCACTCACCTTGACATAGAAACAAGGAGAAACAACATGTTCAAATCGTTCAGTGACTGCGAGGCCTGCGACTTTTTCCTTGCACATTGGGTCTGCTGAGAACACATGCTATTGTATTGATTCTCTTAAACAAGGCTGTACAAAATCTATCTTGGAACTGCGGCTCTTAGCGTTCCTACTCTCTTGGTTTAAACCACGAGTTCAAAGAAATAAATAATCACTGAGTGGGGTGATTGCTAACCACTGAGAGATCAAAGCTGAAGCCCTAAGGAAAATGGTGAATTTTGAATTACAGAGTCAGATCTCAAATGGACCTTGGGGACAGTACCTAGGTGGGTCTCAGGAGCCCTGGAAAAGGACCCTGGGTGTGAGGTCACAATGATAAGCTCACCTATCCCATTGCTGCCTACTTATAACTGTCAAATGAGTTTCCTGTGTTTAAGTCAGAATTGTCCTTTCACCAACAGGAACAATTTGTGTGTGTGTGTGTGTTTTCCTAAGGTGTTAAAATTCAGGAAAAGGAGTTGCCCCGTTCCAGATAATAAAAGTATGTCTGATTGCCTTTGGTTTCCATGACCTCACTGGGTATACCTCTTACCCTATATTCTTATAGAAGGAGAGGTAAGAACATGAAGAGCCCTGGACGAGACATATCAAAGCTCCTCAGTGCCTCTTGGGCACTATCCCATACACTCACCGTGCTGTGCACTGGCATGAATGCACATAAGTGAACTGTGACCACAGAGAAGTGGAAGGTATTTGGAGGGGACCTGAGTTTGCATCTAGCTTGGCCTTTTACAAATCCTGTAAACAAAGGCTATTCATTTTCTGTAAAAACAAAACAACAACAAAACAAAAATCAAAAGCAAACAGTAAGAGATGATTCAAATATGCGCTACTTGTCAAAATTGAGTGCATTCTCATATATAAAACTCATGAAAAATTGTAGTTTATAGCAGGCTCTTTCCTCAAGGCTCAGGGTTAGAGTGAGGCGACTCCTGTTTCTTGAGTAAATGCTCTATGACCCACATTCTGGATATATTTGAAGAATAAGGAAAAGTAGGAGCTCATGGAGGAAAGAAGTCTTTCAACTCTACAGTGCCAAAGATGGATACAGGACAAATTAGGACTTTATACAAAGTGTTCTTGCCTGTTTGAGTTTTATTTTTACTCATATTCTATCCTTAAGCTACAGCAATGTTTGGTACTAAAACACAGTGCCTGGGGCAATTACCCAATCCACCTTCCCAGAGAATATTCCTAAGTAAAGCCCAAAATAGGAAACTAATGAATAATGCCATAGAAACTACATTTTGATATTACCAGTCCCGGTCATGGACAATCTGCCTAACTACATACAGGCAGCTCTGCTCTTAGAGTTAAGGGGGAAAAAAACCCACAGGCAAGACCGGCATTATGCTGAGAAATATGATGAAACCCAAGGAGACACTCTGATAGAGCTTCCACCCACATTCATTCAGCAAGGACAAACAGCACAAAAAGAAGAAGCGTTTTCACAAGTTGATGGAAATAGAGAAATAATTTCCAGAATGGAGATTACTGTTATTAAAAAAGCATGCTTAGTGTACTCCCAAAGATACCAATGAGCAAAACAGCAACTTGTAATTTTGAGAAGAGAAATGGAAAAGGACCATTATTTCTTAACAATTTGTGTATTCTACACACTGTCCTCCTTGCTTCCTACTTCCCCTGTGTTTGCTGATTTCTAGCCTAGTAGGCATAGCCCATGAGTTCCTCAGCACAAACTGATTTCACTATTTGGAAAAAAAAAAAAAAAAAAGACAGACCCCATCACTTGAAACAGCATGCCCTTGAAACAACAGCACAGGCATGCTAGTGCACACAGGTGCACACCATCTCCACACATATGCATGCACAAAACAAAATGCATGGAAATGGACTCCTGATTGTCTTCTGTGTGTATGTGACTCCAACTGAAACACCACCACTGAATTCACAGAGCATCAAATATCAGTGAGAGAGAGAAATAGCATACACTAGACATTTTCAGAATAGTTAGGGCAAAAAAAAAAAAAACACCATTAAAAAGATCTGTGTTGCTGGGAGTTGATGAGGTGATGTCAGACTAGGAAGGGACTGGGGTTACAGCCCAACCTTAAATCAAAGATCTGACTTCGACAGGCAAAAAGGAAAGAGAAGCAATTTCCTAAGCTCCTACTGGCGCATTTGCTCACCTATGGGAATTTCCTCTTGTTGATTCAATCAAGATAGACTCCATATTTAGCAGTGATGAATCATACCCAGGCACATTTTACGAAACTCACAGAGAACACTGAAAGCTGCTCCCATGGTTGCCTGCTGTTTCAGCCTTAATCAAATGTATGGATCTGCGTCCATCTTAAATTTCACCCCTACATAATGGCTTAAATAATCAAACGGGAAGACCTAAACCTAGACAAGAAAAATCCAAATTGCTAAGGTTTTGAAGACCTGCCAGTTTGGATTTATAGCTTCTCAGATAGAATCTCAGTTTTTAGTTCTACCTTGAAGCACTTCAAGCAAGACACAGCAAGGTACTCTGCCTTCTGTCAGCTGGGGGCAGAGGCAAGACACCAGCTTCAGGAACACTCCTCTGAGTTTCCAAAAGGCCTGCCTTTTCCTGGTCAGTTTTGGCCATTGTTAGGAATAGTAGTTGTTTCCTCTCATTGCAACCAGTTGCCTCTTAGGTCTCTGTTTAATGCCTATTAGAAACTAATCAGTTTTATCTCTGTATCAATTCTCCACATACCATTTTCTTACATGAATTACTGATACAGTTTATTTATATATGGACTGAACCCTGACCAATGAGCAGAGGCTTGTTTTCCTAAAGGAGAGCAAATTTCATTTAGTCTGAGAAGTAGTATAACGGTGGAGAAAGAGTAAAAGGAGAATGAAAATAATGGGAGAGAGACAGGGATAGAGAAAAATTGAGGAAGTTACATGATGATAGATCGATGATAGATAAATGGATGGAGGGATGGAGATAGATAGATAGATATATGATAAATTGATGACAGAAAATGTTCTAACATCCTTGCCCATTCGATCAACTGTTGTTATAGTTAGTGTGTTGTTTTTAAAGATCAATTTTTTTATTGTATGTATATGCTTGCCTGCATATATGTGTAATAATGTATGCCTTGTGCCTGAGGGAGGCTAAAAGAGAGTTCCGGATACCCTGGAACTGAGATATAGATGTTGTGAGACACTGTGTAGGGGCTGGGAGTCAATTCCAGGTCCCCTGGAGGAGCAGCAAGTTCTCTTAACCAGTGTACCTCTCTCGCCACACAATTCTTGTGCTGTCTTTTCACCCATGTATGTTTTTCCTTTTTCTTGTCCATTCTCTAATTTTTAGAGAATCACAAAAGCTGATTCACAGTCTTTCATTAACTACTTTCCAACTATGCTTAGCTAGTAGAATTATCTCCCTAGAATTCCATAAGGAAGGGAATAAGGAGAAGTGTGCCCCAGTCCTCTTCATGGCAAGTGCCTGGATCCTGCTGCCTCTTTGCCCTGGGAATAACTTCAGTGTGGTCCCAATGCCTTCCAGGTAGGGGGTCTTTACATTCTGGTGATGCCAACTTGCCCAACCACTTGGAGAGAGGGATTTCGCTCCAGTCCTATGTATCTTCCTACCATTGCTAATATCTGGTTCTGTACTCTAATGAACACCTTCTTACGTAGTTGTCAGAAATAAATTTCCACTGTTGAACTCCCTGAAAGAACCTCTATTTTCCTAATTGGATTTGACTGATATCTTCAGTGGTATCTCTCACATAATATTTATCAACTCATATACTAAAATGTTCTCTGATGCTGTCAAATACATTCTATTACTTGACTTTTCTAGACAGTGCCATGGCTTCGTAAGGAGGAATATAACTTAATTCCTCTTGTCAGTTCCCTTTCTTCTTCTTCCTAGTTTTTATAAGTAATAACATGGAAATGAGTAAATAATAAAGCATGCTGCTCTTCCTCATGAGATTCCCACCTCCACACAGCTTTCATACACTCAAGAGAAAAAGAAAGAACAAAATAGTCACCTTTTCTTCAGCATGTCTATACAATGAAAACAAATATTTTTCTTCCTCTCTGAGTTGTGAATTGGTGGTTTAAATCCTCACCTGAGATAGAAAACAAGGGATGAAAGGAGGAGAGAACCATGAAAGGAAGGAGAGAGAAAGAAAAGATCAAAATCAACTGATCTGGATACCATTCTTATTCCTATCGTTTGGATAAGAATCCTCCCCTTCCCTAAATAAACTGATTCATATCACCTACAACTCACTGTGGGAAGCCAAGTGAACTACTACTGCTCTGACCAAGTGAAATGCTTGTATACAGAGCAAGGAAGTAGGGACCCTGAGGCTTGAGACAGAAAAACACCTTCAAGACTCCAGTGCATCAGTGGAGGCCATCAAGAAGTCCAAAACTCAAGAATGAGATATAGAAAGTGTGTACTGAAGGAGAAGAGGAGAGGCAGAGAATAACTTTGCCTAGTCCTTATTTGTCTGGCCATGGGCAGTTAGTTGGCAGAGAAGGACACATGGATAGCAAAGGCAGGAAGAACATTCTGGAGTGGAAAATTGACCACATGTGAGAAGTGAATATGAACTTTGTGACGGCACTGACAAGGGCAAGAAGTATTTTTAGCATATGCCATCTCCCTCTTACACAGGTAATTGCTTTTGTACCCTGGTAGAGAGGAGCCCTCAGTTTGGGGTACCTTATTAAGATGTTGTCAGGCCTTGGAGAGCTCAGAGAGGAGCAGAGAGATGATTACAGGGGCTGGAGGGGTTGATTTATGAGGCAAGATGGAAAGACTGTGCTGTTACCACTTGGATAAATGATAGCTAAGGGAGGCATAATGATATCTATAAATATTTGTAGGGCGGAAGCAGTGAGGGGCAGGGATTCATGTGAGGCTGATAGAATACAATACCCTCTGCTTCCCTTTGCTGAACTGCCTGCAAAACTTTCTGGCAGCTGTGTCATCAGAAGCAGCCACAGGGGGAAGAGCAAAAGTGACAGCCAGGATCATGGGAAAAGAAAGCTCTAAGAAAAACCACAAAGGGTGTTGAAGGGCATCCTCTGCCCAGCCATGAAAGTAGATGCAAGGGGCCCAGGAGCAGCTGGAGCCACCCGCAGGCTCCAGAGCTCACCTTGCTACTGATTGCCCCTTAATGTCACTTCCCTTTTGTTTGAGTTTTCCATTGCCATAGAATCTTCCTTTCCTGCCTGACTTGCTGCTGCTCATTTATAATTAACAATGCCTCCTGGAGGCAAGGTGCTGAAGTAAGGGTGTGGTTTCAAAGACAAGGAGACAACCATCTGCAAGAAAACATGAAGAGAAATGGGGCCAAATGACTGAAGATCGATGCTGTAATGTATGGAGAGAAAATGGGAACTGTCCAGGCAGCCACTGGTATGTCATTTCTTAGTTTGGGAAGCTGCAGGCCCTGTACTTCCTATAAAATCAGATATATTTATCCCTCTCAGGTCTCTGAGGTGGTTGAAGAACAGATAGCTAGAGTCTCATAATTAAATTTTGAGTTGTTTAGGAGTCAAGAGAGTGCTATAGATCTAAGAAGATGCTTTTAAAATTGTGTTGCAAGTTAGTATGAATGTTGAGTCAGATATAGAACTTTAAACTCATGGAGATGGTTAGATAGTAGAATGTTAAAGTCAGGTACCAAATACATATGGACTGGACATTGGGAATGTACGCTAAGCCATATAACCCTCATAACTGTGGCCTAATTACCTCTGTTGTTTTGTATTGTATTTATTATTATAAGAGAAAAAGCCATTTGTTGGACTGAAAGGGGAAACTGTAGGGGGAACTAAGATATACCTTAAACTTAAAAGAAAAAAAAAGGGAAGAGAATGGGGGTTGAGGGTGGGAGGGTGGGACTGGAGGGGGAATAGGGAGGGGACTGCGATTGAGATGTAACTTGAAGAAATAAAAAATAAAGGAAAAAAAAAAGACATGAGGTAGGGAGCTACTCAAGGAATCACAGAAGTAAAAGCAGTGGTGAGACTAAGGACAGATGCAGGTCCAGGCAGCACTCTGAACCCAGACACAGGCAAGAGCTAAAATAAAATCCCCTTGCCCCTCATGCTAAAGGAACAAGAAACGCCTTTCCATTTGCCTCAGAGGAGGCTGTTGTTCTCTCTTCCCACAGCTCTCCATATGACTCCGTGGTTTAAAAAATAAATTTAAAAAAAAAAGTCAAGCTCAGACCTTGTCCTGCTGAAACACCAGACATGATGAAGGTCCCCAGGACTTGTTCCATGAATCAGCCGTTGAGGTGAATGTCCTCCTGAAATCAGACACACTTGTTGGTTGGTCATCTGAGACATCTGATTACACTTCACTCCATATATACTTATCTATCCTCTATTCTAGCAAGAAACCCTCACCACCAGATCTGGAGTGTTAGATCTATTGTCCTTGTCTGAGAAAAGCCTGATTCTTATGAGTCTGGCATTTATGTTTAATAAAAGAACTGGAAGAGTGAGTTTCAGTTTGCAAAAAGGAAGGACAAGATGGACGCAAAGAAAGTTAGTGGAAGGAGACACATTACAGACCAGTGTGGATGTGAGAGACAAAATGCAGTCTTGATATCAGCATCCTCTGTCTGTTCCATGTAGTTATGCACAAACATTCACATATTGTCATTTAGTTTTAGTTTTATGATGAGCCATGGGTCATTTCACACACTCTGAAGTGGGTCTACAACTACATGCCTGACCCAAACTGGATTTGGTTAGCTTCAGCAGTACGACTTCCCAACTTTCCTCTTTGGGAACTGACTTTACTCATATACTTAATTCACAGCCTTTGTCCAAGGCTCTCCAGAACTCATTCTTCTGCTCTCCTGGTTCATTCTTCACATCAAAACATAGAAAGACCACATCTATGAAGGGGGAAGGGAAGCCTTAGATTAGAGAGGCAGTGCATATCAAAGGGCATGATGCTAGCTCAGAATCTTTTCTGACTTAGTCTCCTTAATATAAAAATGGCAGGAAATCATGCCTGCCTTGTGAAGCGGATCACACAGCAGATGCTCAGTGGCTGTATAGCTGCAGGATGGTGTCTGGCATCTGGGGGGTAATTAAGAAAGGCTTCCTAGATGTCTGGTGGATTTTCTGGGGCTGTGTTGCTGAAGGATGGTGGCCGGGATCATGTCGGTAGGTAGAAAGTGTTTCTTGGAAGGTTAGTGGATGCTCGGTAGAAGTGTAAGAGGGACAGTGTCCTGATATATTATGAGTTGACAGGAAGTATTTCTTAGGTGGCTGGTGAATGTTCAATAGATACATGGTTTCATGAGTGTTTGGTATTTAGTGCACCGGCTGGGACTGTTTCTTAGGTGGCTGGTGGACTGATACTTTCATCTGCTCCCACACTGGAATGACTCATCACAGTAATTCTCTTGCCAAGCATATGTGAAGCCATCCACAATTGCTTCTGATACTTCAAAGTGTGTGTTAATGAGAGTCCCAACCTGGTTTGGGATGTACCATTGTGCTTTAAGCTTTTCCAAACATGAACAAAGATAGAATACTTCTCAGTGGAGGGTACAGGTCATACTAAAGCATAAGAGCAAGGAAGACTAAGTGTGTTCTTTACAGGAGAAGCAGGGCCAGGCATGATGGATGGCTCACGCCTTTAATCCTAGCACTTGGGAGCCAGAGGCAGCCAGATGTCAGTGAGTTCAAGGCCAGCCTGGTCTACAAGGCAAGTCCAGGACAGCTAGGACTACACAGAGAAACCCTGTCTCGAAAGAAAAAAAAAAAAAACAGAGAGAGAGAAGCAAGGCTGCACAGGAATTGTTGACACACCAAGGTTCACACTGCATATTGGAAATTGACCCTGTGCAGAGCACAGTTCCAGCCAGACCCACTGCTACTGTGGTAAGTGAAGGCATGTGGACAAAAATTCATTTCACCAACCAATTATATTTTGCAGAAGATGTTTTTCATATGTTTAATGGAACAGAGATTTTTATTTTAGCAGACATTTATGGGTTTCAGTTGTAGTTTTGTGGAAGGATCAGAAACCTGGTGGGGAGAGATAGCAGGTAAGGGAGTCAGTTTGTTTTTATCATAAGATTAGAACTCTGTGTTTTCCTCCCCTAAGGCTTCTTTCTTATCCTCCCAGCCTAAAAAAAAAAAAAAAACAAAAAACAAGAGGTTATGGATGGAGACTCTCTATACAAAGCCCCAGCTCTGTTAACCCTTCTTGCTTTTCAATGCAGCCACAAGAGAGCCCATTATTTAATGCTAATGTATTGTTTTCCCACTCTCTGGCTCTGGGAGATCGAAATTCTTGGCTTCACAGACTCAAACTTCGCCAAAGCAATAGAGAGGTCAATTGTTCATTTCCATTCCTGGAAGCCACAAAATGACAGTAAGGGATCTGTGGTCTGAGTCTGTTCATGTTTCTAGATGTAAAGCATCCTGGAGTTGTGGATTCAGTGGCAATCGGCTTTAGCTCTTCTGACATCCTCCTCTCTTACTTCTCAGAAAAATAGAATAAACACAAACAACAACTACAAAAAAAAAAAATCTAGAGCTTTCAGAAGATAGAAGAGATGGCAAATTTTGGCTAGTTAGTGTTTAAGACCAAAATGTCCTCTCTCCTCTTTTCTCCGTTCTTTTATAAGGGTAACATCCCTCATAAATCTCCTTACTTTGTCTTCTCTTTTCCTGACATATCTGCTTCAACTGTCATCTGTCTTCGGATATAAAGAAGACCCTGGCTGTGAATCAAGCACCAAAACCTCACCATGACTTTACCAAGCTGTGTAAAGATGCAACTCAAGCCAGCTACTACTTCTCCTACCTAAGTGGCCCTATAGTCTCTCCAATGTCTCTATTTATAAATACAATTCCATTTGCTTACTATGTTCCTTCTACTCCTATGGCTTTAGAACCAAGCAGGGCACTAAGTGTATTCTTTGGGAGCCAGAGGCAGCCAGATGTCAGTGAGTTCAAGGCCAGCCTGGTCTACAAAGCAAGTCCAGGACAGCCAGGACTACAGAGAAACCCTGTCTCAAAAAAATACAAAGACAGAGAGAGATTTAATTTCATTACTCCATTTCCAATAAAACAATAAGAATTAGTGCTTAGGTTTCCGTTGGCCAGAGTCAGCCTTGTAAATTGCATGGTCCAATGAGGACTTCCAAGTTTGATTTCTAAATAGTGTTCATATTTACACAGCATCATTTGCTGAGCAGAATTCCATAAAGCTGGCCAAGCATACTGAGATGACCATCATCCTGGACACTGTGGATAAATGAATATCACCGGTGAGAAAATAGACCATACTTGAAAAGTCAAAGGCAATCTTGTAGGACTACTTTTGTATTTGTAGGAAAAGTCACATACATTTCCCTGTGGCAAGGATGGGAAAGGGTATTTTCAAGGTTAGGTTGGCACACCTGGTTAGGGTGATGTCCAGTGGATACCTGCTTCCCATCCATGTGTTCACCATGTGCTGCTTTTTGTTTGTGAGTTTCAGTCAAGATTTAGAGCCATGAAACCCCCTCTCTGGCTCTGAGAACTGTGGAAGTGCAGCTTCTGTTCTGTCACCCTGGCTGGGATGCTGGAAGCTTTGCCTCCTGGAATCTGTGAGCATAAAACAGATGCTGAGCAGGTGAGCTTTAAAAAATGGGGTTCCATCTGAATCATCTGTCAAGCTACAGATGACAAAAAAGCTATTTCTAACTGCAGCCAGAATGAGTGATTACTTTGATAACAAATTAAAACAAGCTTGGAAATTGGAAATTACTAGAATTAAGTTATCTCCAGTGAGTGACTGAGAAGCCCCCTTCAGTACATTTTCCTCTATTTTAGCCATAAACATGAGCTCTTCATTAATAGAAACGGGTTCATTGCTACCGGCCACAAGGGGACTCTGCTTGATGTGGGACACTAACTTCCAACCTGATCGAGGAGACAACTTGTTCCTAACTCGAGTGCTTTCTTGGGAACTTAAAAATTCTTTATGTCCCCTTTGGTTTCCTGCAAATGAAGCCAATTGCAATGTTCAACTTTTAAATGTTCAAATATTTTCTCTGTGTGGGATGTTTGTGACACCAAATAATTCCTAGATGATTACTGTTTTTAATAACCAACTAATGAATGTATTAATCAGAAATGTCCTTTTGGCTTATAGAAGGCACAAGGGACAGAGGTAAGAAACAAAGATATTCCTGCTGTGAATGTGTTGCACAATTCTGAGATTCTCATTCCAAACACTGGGGGAGTTTTAGAATCTAGTATACCCTGATACCCTGTTAGCTTTCTAAATTGCCCAAGATGCAATGGGTGTCCTTTGGTACTTCCAGTCCCACCCCATCCACCCCAATTCCTGCATCCTGAGCACAAAATTGTGTCATCCTTTTGTGGACAATTTTATCAGTGGAAAATGTTGTAATTTTTTTCAGACATTTTCTGTTACTCTTTTTTCCTCATCCAAGGACACAATACATACCAACCTAACTCAGCAATGAAACAGGTGTAGGGGAGTTGTCATTCCGAAGATACTGAGTTTTTTTTTTTTTTTTTTTTTTTTTTTTTTTTTTTTACTGGTGACCTTTACTACTTAGTAAGCTAGCAAGTTTTTCTAAATTACAATGATGATCCTCCAACACTCCTCTCATCCTCTCTCTTTGTGGATATGTGCACAGGTGGTGTAAAAAGGTTTCACTCTGCTTCACATCCTTCTTGCAAGAGTGTATGGTATTTGTGTGAGCATGCATACACGTGCTTTGTGTGTGTGTCTAAGGAAATAATGAAAAATAGTCAGTAAGCGCTTTCCACATTATTGGGTGTTTCATTAGCAGAATCACACTGACTATATTTTGTCTGTGATGAGATGGTAATTTTCCTTCTCTTTCATACTGAGCTTGATGGACAGGCTTTTCTTTAATGTACAAATAATCTTTATGACCCTTGTAAGCAGGTCTGATGATACTCAGCTGAGTAATGTACCAGAACTGAAATTTCCATCTACTTGATGTTTTGCACAGGGGTTTTGATGAAGTCCCTGTCACCTGCTATTAACTTAATATCAAGTCTTAATAGGGTCCCTTTCTCACCATCTCCCCGCAGTCGGGGTCCAAATTAATTACTAAGTAAAAATTCTGCCACATAAATCCTCACTTCCCAGGGAGGAAAAACCACAAGTATCTGACTTCATTTGAAGCCTCAGAGAGCATCTCGTGGAAGATCTGCCTTCAGGACATGTCTAAGACATTTGTGTGTTGGTGAGAAAATCAGAAGTTCCTGCAGAGAGGGTCTTTTTCCCTCCTGTTCAAGTTCTTGTGTTCTTTTTTAGCAGATGACGGACTTTGTTCTCAGTGTGGCATGGCTTGTGGGGTTACTGGCAAAATGTTCCCTGATAATATTCTGATTTTGTTTTTTTTGGGGGGGGGTTATTTATTTTGTTGGTTCAGTTGATTTTATTTAGGGCTCTGGAGTAGTGAGACTGGGTTGGCTGTATACCCCTAGTTGTCCTGGGACTTACACGGTAGACCAGGCTGGCTGGCCTTAACTCAGAGATCTACCGGCCTCTGCTTCACCTGCCCCCTCCTCCACCCCTCAAAAACAAGCCCATAGGATAACAAAGGTAAAAATAAATGAATAAATAAATCAATAATACAAAGACTACCAAAAACAAAAGTTCACACAAACAACAGAGTCTGGGCATGGGTATGCTCTTGAGTGTGGTTGATATACCCAGTGACAATCCATTGGAGAAAACTGATTTTCTCTTTGCCAGCAGGTATCAATTGTAAATTGCTACTTGTTCACTTGTCCTCTTCATTCTGGAGCACACATTCATAAACAGGATGTTATTATCAAGCCCTTAGTCAGTCTCAGGGATCTAGGCAGAAGAGGAGGCAGGAAGATTGAAAGAGCCAGATGTCTCCAAGAAAAAAACATCTTCCACATACACCAGAACTGATGTACATATGAACTCAGAAGAGACTGTGATAGTATGCACAGATTCAAAAGAGTATTCTAGATTTTTTATTACTTTTATTTTTTTTGGTTATAACATAATTACATAATTTCTCCCTTTTCCTTCCTTAAAGCCAACCCATGCCATATACCCTTCCTTGCTCTTTTTCAAATTCATGGCTTCTTTTGTCATTAATTGCTATTATTTATATATTATATATATATATACAAATATGTATGTATGCATATATAGATGTGTATATATACACACATACATACATTCCTAAACAAAATCTGCTCAGTATATATAATGTTTCTTGTATGTATGTTTTCAGGGCTGATCTTTTTGTATTGGATAACAACTCAGGAATACAATTTTTCACAAGCAGAGCATTCCTTAGTTGCCTGTAGTTCTTTATGTAGGGTCTTGTGGTGTTTTACCAGAGTACTTTAGAATCCTTAAATTCACAGATAATTATAATCCTCTCCCTTCATTAAGAAAAGTTCTCTCTGCAATACATGGAGACTTTTCTGTTTTTAAATGTTCATGACAGTGTGGGATGAAATTAGCTAAATCTCTTCTAATCCTAACAGTCTATAAAAGGTTATGGACCAATAAAAGTGATAATAATTTAAAATAGAAAATGTGCTTGATAATTATATGATACTCCATAAGATAGTACCATTAGAAACATGTTGTTATTAAATACCATCCCTAAAGAACCAGGGGAGGTAAGGGAAGGTTTGAGAGAATTTAGGGCCATTTCTGTTAGACAAATTTGACCTCAGGTGAATTTGTGTGTATCACTGGCAGTTGCAGAATATTGATGGAGTCCCAGAGAACAAGGGGTTGACAATCACCATCATTTGAAAAGATATTACAATCTTTCCAAAGGTTAGTAGAGCACTGCCAATAAGTTTCCTTAAGACATGTGTCTATACATTCAAATTTCCAAGGACAACAGAAGAAATATGCACAGACTCATCAGCAGTGCACCAGAGCTGAGTTCCCCAGAAGGTCGCAACATGGCCTGTGTACACATCACTTGTTCAGGCAAGTGTAGTAGGAAAGTGTAAAAATAGACCAGGAGAAAGGTCATAAGGTTCCGATTTCAGGAAAGATGCTTTGAGGAGTATGGTAACTTTAGCCCAGTTCTAGAAAACTGCTGATGGTAAACTCTGCCTCAGTACTCCTTCCTGTGATATAGGAGAACCAGGAATCTGTATTGGTTGTGGAAATGGTTGTGTAATATTGTGTTTATTTACCTTCCGAAATACAAAGTAACTTAAGGGCTAATAACTTGCAAATTTATGAAATGGATAATATTATTAAGCCTCATTGGTTCTTAAAAGCTTCACCAAAACAGAACCCATCTGTCATTCTTTGTGTCCAACCCCAGAGGTGTCATCCTATAAGCCATACCACATCCTCTCTCTCTCTCTCTCTCTCTCTTCTTTAGAAATGAAGAATTATCATATGTAGCAACCTCTGACCCCAACATGGCAATCACCACACAAGGGAGTTCTCAGGGAAAGGTGAGTGAAATGCTTGCCTGAACCTACAGCCTTCACTCCGAAGACAAACAGACATGGCAATGGTGATGTCTAAGCATTTCCCATTTTTAATGTCTGCTCTCTGGCTTATATACAGAACCAAATGAGTGTTTCCACATGAGGCTACATGGGCCAATCACATTAAAAGTCATCCTATCTCACCACATAGCACAAGCCTGGTAACATGGTGATCATGCACTGATCACGAGCAAGGAAGTCTTGCTCACCCATTCAGCTATACCCACGATTGGGCTTCAACTTCGTCCCAACATCTGTGCCTTGATTTCGATTGACTGCTTTTCTAGAAAGACAGATGTTCACCTTTCAGGATGTCTCTCTAACTCTTCTGTCCCTTTCTCTGTCTTTCACTTAACCCCTTACACCTTTCATAAGGCACTCCAGTCATCCTTTAAGTGATAAATGTGACTCTGCTTCAGGCCCACATGTTCTTTACTCACATCTCTGTCATCCGGATCTTAGAAGTATTTTTAGTTCTAATCCTTGCTCATCTTATTCTAGATGTTCTTTGGACCATGGTATAGCTCCACCAAGTAGTACAGATTAAGTATCTTGTACCTGGATGATGCTGTAAAGATATGTAGCACATGTGATGTTGACAATTCTCATGAATAATGAGAGGCAATTGAAACCTATAAGGATAAAGAAAAAAAAATGTAGAAGGAAGCTATGCACACTATGAATGGGAGAAGCTCTTGCTAGAATTGACCCATTCTGCTAGAACCACTGCTGAGGATTCTAGATTAATCACAGGAAAACTCAATCTAACTCACCCCCAGTTGTTCTCCTTTGGCCTCCTTCTACTTATGTCCTGAAGGTAGTTTCTCCTGCTGCTGTCCAAGTGTTTGGTTCATTAACAGCCAGCTAATGAGATCATGCCTGCCATTAGGACCTTTTTCTGCTTCTCTTCAAGTTCTGCTGTGCTATGCACAAACCCCTCTCCACTCTGCCTTTCCTCATTGTAGCCCTCCTCCTCTGTGGAGTACAAGCCTCTGCAGCAGCCCTCCCAGTACCAACCCTGACTCCAGAATGCCTCTGTTTTTCTCCAGACCTCTGTTTAACCTTTCAACTTAAAGACTTGAGAAGCATACACTTGAAGCTCATAGATGCTTTTTTGTTTGTTGTTTCCTTGATTGGTTGTTTTTAAGAGTTCAAATATACTTATAAAATCAGTCAAAAGGATGGAAGCTGATGTTCTGTCTTGGAACTGTATTGCTTAGTATAGGCAGATTAATGGTGGCAAGTACAGCCCTTGCTATTCTACTTTATCCAAAGGCAGAGAACCCAGGACTTAAAGTATTCCCTGCATTTTCTCCACTCAGTCCCTAACCTGGGCCCTTGCTTGTAGTGTCTTGGTAGCTATTATGCAAATGGTACAGAAATGACCTCCCAAAGGACTTCCTGGTAATGTTTTAAAAGTGTGTGAATTATCTTGACACAGAAAAAAGAGTGACATTCCATCAAGGTAGCATGCACCATTATTCAAGAATTAGAGGAAAGGAAGAAGTGGCTACATATTGAGGATGTGGCTCGGTTACAGTGCTTGCCAAACAGGCCTGAAGCTCTCAGTCTGATTTTTAAAATTTCATTGACTGGGGGTGATACCTCATGTCTGTAATCCTATCACTCAGAAAGTGGGGGCTGGAAGATCAGGGGTCATCCTTGGCTAGAAAGCTCTAGGCGAGCATGGGCTACATGAGACCTGTTTTCCAAAAGTGTGAAGGCTGTTGTTTCCAAGAATCTTTGCCCAGCCTCTCTGTAAACAGCAAGGCACCTTCAGTCCAGGCAGCTCACCTAAAGGTGACATTAGTGGTCTAGCACATCCCTAAAGATCAGATTGTCTCACTCATGCTCCGCTGTGATGCCATCTGTACAGAGCTCTGTGCTCCTGAAGCTCCCTTTGCCGTCATAAATCATAGCTAGGTGCTATTACATGGATGCATGATCAAACACTCCAAAAAAGTAAAATTTCAAACAATGATACAAGAGAGGAGAATCAAAACACAAACATGCATCATGTGTCTTCTCCACTCCCAATCAAGTGTTCCTACACACATAACTACCAGAATCCCACACTGGTGACAGCTATCCCTAGGAAAGTGTTTAAAGCTATAGCCTCTTATACTAAAGGGATAACTAAGTAACACACCCAGAGGAGACACAGGCAGACAAGATTTCACACCCCAACTTTCAAATGGCTACTTTGTAGTATCTAGCAGTTCCCTGTGTACTTGGACCTGTATTGCTAGTGTAGCCTTCCCTTCTTTGTAAGTCTAAGTGTGTGTCATCATAAATATCACAGGACAGTCTCACACCACATAATCATGAAGAAACCCATGGGAGAAGAAAAATCTCTGATTCTCTAAACTCTCCAAATTTGCTTTGCTTCAGGGAGTCTAGGCCCTACTTTCCATGACTCTTCCTTCTGGTTACATGTCCAAGAATATTTGCAAAGAAAGTTGTTGGTGCTGGTGTGGAAAGAGGATGCAAGGACCTACATATTTTTGTTTCTATCTATTAGGCACCTACTGAAACCAGCTAAAGGGCATCTCAGGCTGTCCTTGACTCTCCAGAGCACAAACAGCATTTATCTCTGGGCAGCGCCAACGCGGGTTTTTGTCAACCTGTCAATTTTTTTTTTCTTAAACAGAAAGCAGAGTTCAGTAAATAAAGATAAATGATTGTGCTCCTTGTCTGCGGACCCTGGAGCTAAACTGAACAGGCCTCTTATGGTTTGGCCCTGCTTCATTGACTGTTCAGACAGCCCAGTAATGCGACAGATGTACCCAGCCGTTCCCTCTTCCCCGCTGTCCATTACATTATGTTCATTTTGTCTGAGATGCCATTAGAAGTCTCAAGGTCGAAGAAGTCACAGGGAAGAAAAAGAGATGACTGATTTTTTTCTTGCAGCCCTTCATTGCTCAAGGAGCCTCCAGACAGGTGGGCTCCTGCTTTGTAAGGGGCATGGGGGGTGGTGGCGAGTGCTTGTAATTTACTTGAAATAAAATGCAGGTGTGCAATTAGCCTAGACACACTTCTGGCAACCTGCACAGCTTGGCACTGGAAATTTTATTTGAATCAGGAGAGAATATTATTTGCGATATTTTCCTAAATGACAAATGAATGATTTACTTGCAGCAATGTGTTGAGAAACGGAGCTTGTGGTGCATAGAAGGACTTTCTTTTTTTTTTTTTTTTCTCCTATTTTTATTTTCTTTCTCTTTCCTTTTTCTTTATTTCCTTCCTAAGGGAAGAAAAAAGTTAATGGCCTTCTGATCCTAAATAGTGTTTCCCTTGAGGTTTCTGGAGGACAGCATGCAAATAGGGAATTTGTCCCTGCTTAGCAGCTGTGATTATGCACATAATGGTCCTTGAATTTATATAGTGTGCTACTCCTAAGCTCAAAGCTCTCATTGCACATGGCCACATCATTAACACTTAAAGTCATAGAATGTGGAAACTGGAAGAGTGTGTGGACCACCTGCTTTACCTCCGCCACAGACAGACATGCTGAGCTGTTACAGAGCCTCCACCACCTGCTTGTCCATGGGAGGTGGGTTCCTCTTACAAAAAGTGGCAGCGGCTAGATTTTCTTCATTTCTAAAAACCCTAGCATCTAATATGAGTCCAGCACATGAAGTAAGGCAGTTAGAATTATAGAACTGGAACTTGGTTGCCTCTAGAAACCAGAGTTTTGTCCAAATATTCAGAAAGGAGAGGCACGAAGATCTAAATTCTATCGCTATTAAAATAAGAGCCATTCACATTTGCTTTATAATTTTTTTTGAGTTGTGAGATGACTGTTGGAAGAAAAATTCTCCTCGGCTTAAAATGATCTCTGTGGGGCTCGCATATAAATAAATCATAAAACAAGTTATCATGTAACACTGAGCGAGTCTGAACAAACAGGAGGATAGAATACCTTCCTCACAATACCTTGTTAGAATTGGGGACTGTGAAAAGCAAAAACATTCAAAAACAGTAGAGTAAGCATATGTGTGTTGTGAGACTTTTGTTTCTAACTGCATCCAGAGAGCATTTACTGAGCATCTTCTCTGAGTTTATTATTGCAATAGATGGAGAAATCAGTTAAAGACCAGAAAATGCAACTCTTCACAAGCTCTTCAATCTGAGCAAAGAAAACCCAATAGCAGCCATAATCGCCACATATTTAGGATTGCAGCATCAGAATGTACAGTTCATTAAATAGGGGAAAAAAGATAACTTACATGAAGAGACAAAAAGTCAAATTGGAGTCTAAGGGATCTTGAAGAACATTTTTTTTTTCATTTTTGAGCTATTCATGTGCATATGATAGTTTCATGTTTTGGAGCACATATTTGTGTGGTTGCATGTACACATATGTTTGGGAGCATGTGAAGGACTGAAACCAAGGTTTGGAGCCATCTTCTATCTCTTTTCCCTAGTCAGCTTGCTCTAAGGGTACTGTCTCTGCTTTCCAAGGCTTGAAATACTGGGAAGAAACATGCCCATTCAAAATGTAGGCAGATTCTGAGTATCTTAAATCTTAACCCCATATTTGCACACCAGGCACTTTAAGCACCGAGACATCTCCCCATACTGAGAATATTTCTTTATCAGACAGGTAGCTGAGAAATTACTGGTCCATAATTGCCCACCTCAGAAGAAATATAACATACCGCTCCATGCTTTCCCACCTCCAGGCCATAATTCTTTTGTGGATCTCTATACCACACAGGAGTAGAAAGCAAGAAGAAAGCACGGTTTGAGGCAAGAAAGAAAGGAGGTTTTTGCTCTAAAGCACAGAGCTCGGTGAACCATGACAGTGACAGTTGGTGAAGGACGGTCATAGAAAACAACCTTATTGGGTAAGCAGTCACTGAATAAGGTTCCACTGTAGAGCTCAGTATGTTATACCCTGAAAATGTGACAGTAGGTAATAGATAATGCAGAGTCTCTCCTAAAGAACCAGCTCTAGAAGAGGGGAGTGCAGAGTACACAGGGATATGGATAACTCAAAGCTCAGTTTCACAGAACAGGAGCAAGCATGGCTCTGCCGAGGCTAGGGACATCCAATGAATCCCAAATCTCCTCTGGACCTAGTTCCTGTGTTTCAGACACCAAGATACCTGTATGTTGGTATTCGTGTCTGAAAGTCTTTCACTGTGTCTTACTTAGAGTTTCTGTTGCTCTGTTGAAATATCATGATCAAAATGCAAGTTGGGGAGGAAAGGGTGTATTTGGGTTACACTTCTACATCACTGTGCATCACTGAAGAGAGTCAGGACAGGAGCTCAAACAGGGCAGGACTCCTGAAGACAGGAGCTGATGCAGAAAGGGCATGAAAGAGTGCTGTTTACTGGCTTGCTTTTCATGGATTGCTCAGCCCGCTTTCTGACAGAATGTAGGACCCAAGCTGGGTTCTACCAATCAATCACGGAGAAAATGCCTTAAAGTTGGATCTTATGGAAGTATTTTCTCAAATGAGGTTCCCTCCTACCAAATATTTCTAATTTGGTTGTCAAGCTGACATAAAAGTAGCCAGAACATTATCCTCAACCTAAAGATCCAAAACAGAATCCATGCTTCTCATTCTCTCAAATCGCTCATCACTGTCTTCCTTTTGAGTCCCCCATGCTTCCCATCACTGCTCCATGTGCTCAGACTCCAGTTTTGGGTGGTATCCTTAAGTCCTCTCTCCTTCACTTCTTATATCCAACCAGCCTATAAATAACTTTAAAAGATCCTGCTCTGAATCAGTGACCTAAACCAAGTTAACATCCTCTCTCTCTCTCTCTCTCTCTCTCTCTCTCTCTCTCTCTCTCTCTCTC
>CAJQZJ010008587.1:3480410-3490905 GCA_907164525.1 Lophiomys imhausi | reverse complement strand
CTCTCTCTCTCTCTCTCTCTCTCTCTCTCTCTCTCTCTCTCTCTCTCACCTCTTTTGGTGATGACAGTACCCCATGCTGTCTTCTCACTTTCTGGGCTCTTGATTTACTGTTCACTAGAAAGTATGTGTACTTTCTCTAATACCCATGTAATAGTAGCTTTCTAATTATAGCTTTCTTTTTACTATTGACCTTAGGATTAAAACCAAAAACTGCTTTATTTTGCACAGTTTTCCCTTCTGATTTCTCTACTCTCACTTCTCATAGTTTTCTTCCCCTTTACACACAATATTCTGATTTACTGGATTCCTTAATACACCCATGCTTTCTTCCCCTAAACATACTGTTTTGATATTTAAATCCATGCTATGCAAGTCACTAAGGCATGCAGCCAAGGACAATACAGAAATAGGCCTTAGTTGACTTGGCTAATTCAGTTCATCCTTAGATTTGAAATGAAGCCTCACTTCCTCCAGCATTTCTCTGCTTGAATCTCACCTCAACTGCTCTGCCATAATATGTACCATACTTGGTGGTATGTATAGATGTATATCCTAAGGCTGGGTTATGTGGTTCCATAGAGTACTCATCTAGCAGTCATAAGAACTTATATCCAGTCTCAAGAACCAAAAAAAAAAAAAAGAGAAAGAGAAAGAAAGAAAGATGGGAAGGAGGGAGTAAGGGAGGTATGGAAAAGAAAAAGAAGTGAAAGAAAGGAGGATGGAAGGAAGAAGGAAAGGAAAAGCAAGAAATGAAGGAAGGAAGGGAAGGAGAGAGGAAGGAAGGGAGGAAGGGAGAAAGAAAATAAATACATCTTGCTCACAGGACAGCAGGCAGGTCTGAATTGTGTCCAGCTTAACCAGTTCAGTGAGTACTGAATGAGTGAGTGAATAAAACACTACGAGGTGAGATACAGAGCATTTAATCTCAGGTAAGGAAATCTCTAAAGACACAAGAGGTACCCTCTAAGTGAAAATGAGGTATATCGGCAGCACTTTAAAAGGTTCTTACCCCAGCAGGGTGCAACAAGCCTGGATCAGACTGTGGCTGAGATTGTCATTGACCTGAGCATTAAATCTGTTCACTATTGTTAATAGGTCTTAAAAAAAAGTAATTATAATGGTAACAAGTTAGGGGTCTGTTACACTAACTAACTTTTCTCTATTAACATAGAATTTACAGTGAAGAGCAGAAAAAGCAAAGTGGGCAGATTTCATAATTGCAGAACTTTATTTTCACTTTGCTCCAACTTACACAGTGAAACACAACTATACAGAAAGTTTTTCTCAAATGGGTCATTACCCCATGGCATCTCAGGAGTACAAGATACTGTGCAAACTTGTCCCCTTTCCCAAGGTGCCTGGTGGTCATCATGGTGTCAACTCTGCCCTGAAGAGGGAAAGGGTCTTGGATTTCATGTTTATTAACACACAGCCTTGCAATTTTTCATTTACAAGCTTTGTTCTCAGCACCCAAACAGACCATACAAGTGAACTAATTCTAACTTCCACTTCACAATGCTGAAGCTAAGGTCAGGAAAAGTTAAGTGCCTCCTTCTGACATGAAAATTCTGGAACAAGAGAAGCTGGTCTAATGAACAGTAGAGATGTGAAGCCGAGAGTCACCTTGAAGGGCAGAAAGGGTGGTAAGATGGCTGCCAAAGAAAATGCAGAGCAGAAGTTTGCTTGTTTAGATGAACTAGTTTAAGATAGCTGTGCATTCTGTATGCTTCCCTGAATTCGGGAAGCAAATATTTAGAATAACCCAGGTTTCCCATCATGTCCCGATGCCTTCCCCTAGCAGCACTAGAGCAGAGAGTTGGGTGGCCTGCTCTTCAGTAACATCACTAACAGTGTGGCCTCCCTTAGCAGCCCCGCCCGTCCTAGTCATCATCATACAGAATCTCTTTGTGCACATACCAGTCTCCTGGAGAACTCTGCAAAGTCTGGATACTTCCACCCATCTCATCCAAGTGTTAACAACAATTGTGAGACACTTCAAGACTTTAAATTCAAACCC
The DNA here is from genome assembly GCA_907164525.1 of Lophiomys imhausi. Classification (NCBI taxonomy): domain Eukaryota; kingdom Metazoa; phylum Chordata; class Mammalia; order Rodentia; family Muridae; genus Lophiomys; species Lophiomys imhausi. Next base: position 3,488,888 of record CAJQZJ010008587.1, on the reverse strand, counting down.
AGTTTCTAGTTTGTGGCTTCCAGGATCATGTTGGGCAAACCATTTCAGCTGGCTCTTTAAATAAACACAGCTAAAACCGGTTTACTATGCCTTTTCTTTTTCATTTTTTTTTGTATTTAATTTGTACATTTGAAAAGTTCTTCACAACTTCAAAATTAGTTCATGAATTTAATTTAGCCAAAAAAAAAAAACTAATCTAGGTAAGAAAAGATTCAAAAATAAAATGTAAGCTTATCTGTCCCATTCACCTATCTGGAAAGTAACACATGTTTTCAGGTAAGATTTCGACTTTGGAATATTAATAGAACCACTGCTTTAAAATTAGTAACAAGAAAAACAAAACAAAACAAAAAACAGTAATAACCTCTTCATGGCTACTACCAATTATTAATTTTTAAGTTCCTTTATCATGCCTCCCATCAGTAGAATTTATATATCTTTCATAGTTTCTTTTCCTGCTTTTGTGATAAAATATTCTGAGAAAGCAACTTAAGAATAAAAGGGTTTATTCTGGCTCACAGTTCAAGTTCATGATCCATTATACCAGATAAATCAAGGCAACAGGAGCTTGAAGCATTTGGTTCCATCACATCTACAATCAGGAAGTAGAGACATGAATGCCTGCTTCTCAGTTTGTTTCTCCTCTCATAAGAGTCTAGGATCTCAGACCCTATTCCCACCTAGGGAGTGGCACCAGCCACAGAGTAGGACTCGTTTCCCCTCAGTAAGCATAAGCAAGAAAATCCCTCATAGGGTGTGCTCATTGGAATATCTTTGATTTGATTCAAAATTCAGACAAGTTAATAAGTCAAATTAACCATTAACCATGATAATGCCTAATCACTTCTCTCTAAAAAAACTTTCCTTCTCTTGGTTCATGGGATATTACTCTTATTTCTCTTTCGACCATATAAGTGGCTCATTCTCTTACCCCTAACTTCTCTTCATTTCAATAAACTAACCCCAGGCAGCTCCAATGCTGAGTCATAGATTTCTTTGCTGTATAAACATATGTGTTGACTGGATTCATCCATTCTATTTCATGCTCAGATAAATGAAAGAAGGAATGATGGTTGTATTAAATAAATATCAAGCCTAAAAGGAACATTGGTATCTTGTATAAATATTGCAAACAGAGGAATTGATTCTCTAGTCCTTAGTCAAGATACTAGGGCTAGTAAAAAAAAGTAAGATGCTCCCCTATCTCCCACCAAAAAAACTAATAAATAGTAAACACAAATAATATCATTGAGACTAAAAATTTGTCAGTGTTCAACATTTGTAAATGGCAATGACTCTCTAGACCCTTCTGCTTTTCTTGTGATGATGTGTAAAGCTAAGCCCTGATCTTTGAGAACATGATAATTGGGTTGGGCAAAGGCTGAATCTTCAACTATCTTTCCAAAACAACCACAAAGAAAGCAGTTTGTTTTTCCTTCTACATTGTCATAGCTTCTGATTTGGTAGCTGATTCTTGTATCTCTCCTTGCTAGTTAGCATTTCTGTGGATAAGCTTTGTGTGATGAAAGTATTTTCATCCATCTTCCTCCAAAAGTGTCAACATTCTGGTCACTACCTCCCCATGTAGGTACTGTGCACTACCTCTGTGTAGGTGGGGGTGGTAGCTCAGGTGGTAGAATGTTTGCCTTGCACTGTACCTCTGAGATGTTATTTTCTGTAATTAATGTTCTGTCAGCGTGTATTTCTCATCACATAATAGATAGATAATAACCATTTGCCACTTTATGTACACTAGATATTCTTTAGGAATTTCTATACTTGTTTGTTAATGCAACTTTGTACCTATGTAGATTTTTTTTGAAGTTTGGGCACCAAAGGCAATTTAATCTTGCTGTTCTGAGCACCCTAATGTGTGAAAGCTAAAGAGCAATCTCACTCTTCTTGATAGGACTGTGATTAAGAAGTGACCTGTACCTTGCACTCTGAAAACATCTCCAATGTTAGCAGAATCCCGATCAGAGCTGATTGTTCCTTAAGAGCAAAGAGGCAGGGTCGAAGCGATGACTCCACAGATAAAAGTGCTTGCTGACAACCCTAATGACCTGAGTTAGAACCCCAGAACCCACAGGGTTGAAGGAAAGAATGAACTCTTCCTACTTTTCTCTAACCTCCATCCCCATGACACGACAGGTGTACATGTGAACACACATGCACAAAGAAAACAAACAAACAAACAAACAAAAGGATTGCAACCTCTGGGTTGGTGTTCCCAAAGCAGGTGTTAGCTGAATCACATTTAATTGATCCCTAGGCTTCACCACAGATGATTTCTTACCAAGGGAAAAAATATCTGATCACAGATAAATCTTCAGAATGGTAGAGATACTTAAGCACATCTAAGCACCACACTACTGAAATGTTTGTTAATATTATGGGCTCCATCAGTGGGGTCAGCTCAATCACATACTACTTATATACCCAGTTTGTAAAATGGGTTCACATTCATACTTTCATCAAGGCATTGTGAGGAGGATTAAGGTGATCGACAGACCATGTGGAAAATGTCTTCCATGACCAAATAGGGTGCAGTAATTAAACATAAGCTTATAAATGAAATCAGACTAATCTCATTCTAACCACACATAGGAATGCTACCTTAACTTCACTTTTCCTTACATATGAAACTCTATATCTAGTACATGTTTCATTCATGATTATAAAAAAAAAATCTTTCAAGGTATGTTAGGATAAAAATGAGAACTCAGCATAAACCAACTTCCCACAGATTAGACAGATAAATTGAGAATGAATATGGCAAAATACATACCTGTGGGGAAAGAGAACAGTGTAGAAGAAATAGAAATGAGAGAGTAGGAAGACAACAAGGATGAGGGGTTAACATATTCTAATTATAAAGAAAAGGAATATGGAAGAAACTTTCAAGATAAGAGATCGTGTCTACAGGGTATGGAAACCCTAACCACCTCCTGCAATATCCTCGGTAAGAAGACTGAGCTTTAAGCATGCTATTACATAGGCAGAACAGTAACTTAAAATACTCAAGATGGAGCTGGGACAAGTTCTCAGCAAGTAAGGGCAATGGCTGCCCAGTCTAATGAATTGAATCAATTGTGTTCAATTCTTTGGTCCCACATAGTAGAAGGAGAGAACGAACTTCAACAAATTGTTGACTTCCACACATGTGCCTTGATACAAAAGTATACACACACACACACACACACACACACACACACACACACACAAAGGTTGAGGGAACATGCAAACAGTAAGAAAACAAATATAGTCTGAACAAGTTAAAAAAAAAACTCATGGAGCAAAGGCTTCAATCTTCAGGAAAAAAACTTTAGTAAGAGAGATGTACCACACAATGGTTAAATCCTGCTTTCTTCATTATATAAGCATTTTACCAGTTCAGAGCACTTATCTTGTATCATTTATTTTCTGGAGACAGTTCCAAGGAGAAAAATGCCAAATAATTATGTTCTTTCCACATTCCAGAATATTCATTTGCTATTCAATATGAAAACTAATATGAGAAAGTAGAAAATAATTTCTTTTTATCTTTCTAACACAATTTACTCTTATGATCTAAGCTCTTTACCTGAGAATTCAATGAACTATTGTCGTCTACTTCTTAAGGCATGACCTTTGTGTTCTCATAATTCCCACTCAGGCTGCACCACATGAGAAAAGAGTTTCTCAATAAATGAGCACAAAATAACAGTAACTAAGATAATATATATTATTCTATTTTCTCACATCTTTTGATTGAAAAAACATGATGCTTGGTAGATTACAGTAATGAGAATAATCATTTCCAACATATTTAATAAAGTGCCTTAATTTTTGACTATTTTTATTAAGTTAACCAGATGGTGGCAGCACATAATTTTATCCAGAAATATACAATAATTATTAACAATGAATGCAGGGTAAAGCAACAGACTTCAGTAACACAGCAGCACATCTGCAAAAGAGATTGTTGGCAATTTGAAAATGCTAATTCTGTGATTAATCTTCCATTTGGCTACTGAGCAACAGAAGTGCCACAAAACGGAGTTAAGATGAATGATGACATACTCAGGCTTCAAATCACATTCCCGTTCCATGCAGCAGAAGGACACTTCGGGAGGCAGCTGAAACTTTTGTCACAAGCCACTTTAGAAGATGTATTCTGCTCTTTAATTGATGCACTCACTATTGAGAAAACAAAATATATTCTTTTCTTCTTTTCCAAGAACTTTTTGGGGCAACATTTATTTTTTATGATTTCTTTGGAATTATAGTATAATTACATCATTTCTCCCCCCTTTTCCCCTCTAATGTTTCCCCTATGCCCCTAGTTGTACCCCTCAAATACATGGACTCCTTTTCTTTTAATTGTTGTTACATACATATTACTAAGCATTTAAAGACAACTTGCTTAGTCTATATAATGTGACCATTATACATACATTGTCTATGTATAGTGACCAACATGGCATAATGCCCCATGTGTGCAACAGTCTAAACCTGGAGAGTAAACAACAGCTCTCTGATTGCCCTTAAGAACTGCAATAAGAGGAAAGTGAGGCTTAGTAGAGGAAACCTAGCCAGCTAGCTAGGGCTAGGAAGTCATGGGTCTTAGACAATAACCGAAACTTCCACTTTTCAAAACCAGTTCATTACCTAATTACATTCTAATTATTCTTATACCCACACATAACTGTAGTTATCATTCTTCACCAAACACAGTTGTCTTTGTAACAGATGGAGACTATCACAGAAAACCAAAGATGTTCAAATGCACCATTGTGAATTTTCTCTCCCCTTCACAGAATTACTAACGTAAGTCTCTGACGTTCACTCTTTAACAACATGAAGAAAACTCTGTGATTGTTGAAGATCTATAGTGTTTTCACATCTGTGAAATTCTCTCCCTTCTCCATTGAGAGAAACATGACTATGTAGAAGTTACAAGTAATCAAGAGAATGCTTTAAGGACCTTCGGTGAAGTCACAGACTGGGAGAAGAGGACCTTGTACCTGCAAGCAAAGATCAGGAAAACACAAATGAGGCCTTTAGCATTAACAATGAAGTTTAGGTGGAATCTACGCTAGTTAAACAAAACTAGGTAGCAAATGTACTGTAGAACTTGTTGATCTTTGTAATCTAAGAAGGAATATAAATTGAAAATATGATTTTTAAATTATGATTATAATTCCTAAAGAATCCTTCTTCAATACAACTTGTAAAAACAAGTTTATTTAGAGAAACAGTTGGCTAAAGATAATTCATAATCTACCTTTATCTAGACCTGTGTGAAAATATTAGACTCTAGCAATCAACAGTAAGGAATATTCAATACCACACTTGTATTTCCTACAAAGGATAGAGCCTATTGGTAAATAATTATTAATAAAATTGTAGGAATAGCTACACAGACCACCAAGTCTGTCTAAGACACAAGTCTCATATTGCTAGATTAAGAATGGAAGATAGCACTCAGGAGGCAGAGGCAGGCGGATCTCTGTGAGTTCGAGGCCAGCCTGGTCTACAAAGTGAGTCCAGGACAGCCAAGGATACACAGAGAAACCCTTCTGAAAAAAAAAAAAGATAGAATACTTCTGTTGTCTCATGACAAGGATTTAACACACACACAAAATAATCATAAAGTCAAACTCTTCAATTTTATGTAAACAAATAGACTCAGTTAAATGGACAATTTTTAGAAAGAAACAAACTAGCAAAAGACAATTAGAGATAAAAATTCTTAGTAGACCTATACCAAGACACTGAATTAATGGTAATTTGAAAAATGTTCCCACAAGGTAAAAATAGGTACTTACTTTCCTTATAAATGCTACCAGACATTTAAAGAAAATTACCAGAAATAATTCATAAAAACTTAGAGGAACAGAATGGGATAAATATATCAACTTATTCTGGGAGAGTAGCGCTATTCTTATATCTCATTCAAAGATATAGACTTCATTGTAGACATAGATACCCAAGTTTTAAAAGATAGTAGCAACAAAAATCTACTAATACAGGAAAAATCTCATATACAAATTATCAAGGGAGGCCTATCCCCAGAACACAAGATTAATTGGCCATATGGAAATCAGTTAATATAGAATATGAAGTTAGTGCACTGAACAAACATTACATGATAAGATCAATTAATGGTATAAAACGTATGACAAAATCCATTCTTTCATGATTAAAAAACAAAAAAACAAAAATCCACCGCTCAACCAAATAAGAAAACAATAAAAATAGTATCAACCTGGTAAAGGATATCTACAGAAAACTTACTTCATTTTCAGACACTAAACATCATTGCTAAGATAATGATAGGAACTCTCATCCTTCTACTAAACAATTATCCAGGAAAATTAAACAGAAGAATTCAATAAAAGGCATCAAGATAGAAAATGAAGTTGTCACTACTTGCAAGTAATATAATCATATATGACTAATCCTAATGATTCTCTAGAAAACTCTTAAAATTATAACTTATAAGTTGGTAATTTCAAATTTTAATATACAAAACTCAATTATACTTTCACTTTGTTGTAGGGAAAATGAATCTGAAACTAAGTGTGAAAATCTACAGCTGGCTAGTGTTCATAATGTGAGAAAGTTTTATGCAGGCTGTCTGGGGTAAAAATAGTGGTCTTAACTGGAGCTACACCCTGTGTGCTACTATACCATTATGTTGGGTGAGATGTGCCCATGTGTGAAATAGTGGTATGACTGTTATGGGAGTAACCAAATACTTCCTGATTGGATTTGTTTCCTACTACAAAATATGAAATTCATGCCTGAATCTGTAAGTCTAGTGAAAACTCTGTATCTGTGGAGGTCATAGGCCTACGGGGAAACCTCCTAATGTTTTGTCCTCTAAACATCTAGGTTTATAAGGATAGGTTTTTGCTGCTCTCCACCTTACATTGATCCCAAAAGCTCTTCAGCAGTAATGGAGAAGTCATATTCCTTCATTGTTTAAATCAAGTTAATTTGGGCAGTTTGCTTTTAATGACAGGAATTAAAATAAATGATGATATTCTATACCACTAAGAGCACACATGAAATTTTCTTGATTCTATGTCATCCAATAGCCTAGACTGAAGCCCTGGATATTTCCTCAACCTTTGTGGTCAGGAAGTTTGTCCGTGACAACAAAATAGGGTAAACCTATTTTGGTAAGCACACAACAAGTAATAAGGGATAAAGAAGCTACTGTGTCTTAAGGAATTCATAAAGAGTGGTCATTCCTACCTGTTCACCTTCACACACTCCTCAAGTACAGGGAAACACATGGCAGATATTAACTGATTTAAAGTATCAAATGTGTCTCAGTGTGTGCCTAAATAATAACTCAATTACTGAAAGACATAATGCCATGCCAGTTGATACAAAGCATCAGTGTACTTTCTCCGTTTTATACTTTGGAGCATTGTGCCCTCATAGACTGTGACATAAGCCTTAAATTGTACATAAAAGAAGCATGATAATTCAAGCAATTAGGCAACTTGTTCACAGTAAATCAATTTAAAATTACTGAATGCAAAATCTCACTCCAATGGCTATCAACTTTATAAGGTTCCATTCTGGACATGAATCCCTGTGTGACAGAACAGACAACTCTATCCAAGTACAGCATAATCAAAGGTAATCACAGAGGGAAAATGAATGCTATGAAATAATAATGATACTATCATTTTATAGGTTGCCTAAAATAAAAGATCATCAGCAGTCATGTGCCACCAGCAAGGCATCCAAGAACATGTATACCATTGGCCTTAGAGGGTCTCCACCTCAAGAATTAGAGAATGGTGATCTTAATGATAGCAAGCTATCAAAAATACCAGCTGAGAACAATGCCTGATATAATTTGTTGGCAGATACTTGTATTTACATTATAAATTAAGAATTACTTTCTTCTGAAATGTCTTTTATGAGCTGTACAAGGAAGACCCAAATTGGCATGGCAAAGTGGTTGGAAAAAAAAACCCACAAACCCTCAGCCCTACACAAACAACTACAGGCAACTAATGAATGTTAGAAGTCAGAGAAATAGTATTCCCCAGAGAATTGCACACCAAATGGTCATCCAATACCATATCATTATCCTTGAAAATATACATAAAAGTAATGTCACACAAACTGGGAAGGTTTTGTTTAGAAATAAATGTATATATGCACATAATGACAATTAGTGAAAAAAGATCATGAATGAAAGAGAGCAAGGAGGAGTATATGGGAGAGTTTTGAAAGAAGAAATTGTTTAATAATAATCTTATTATAACCTCAAAAGTAAAAAATAAAAAAAGAAAGAGAAAGAATGAAAGAAAGATAGAGAGAGAGAAAAGAAAAGAAAGAAAGAAGGAAGGAAGGAAGAAGGAAGGAAGGAAGGAAGGAAGGAAAGGAAGGAAGGAAGGAAGGAAGGAAGGAAGAAAGAAAGAAAGAAAGAAAGAAAGAAAGAAAGAAAGAAAGAAAGAAAGAAAGAAA
>CAJQZJ010008587.1:3440410-3461731 GCA_907164525.1 Lophiomys imhausi | reverse complement strand
CACACACACACACACACACACACACACACACACACACACACACAAGGCTGAGGGGAGTCACTTAAGCATGAGAAATTCTCTCTCTCTCTCTCTCTCTCTCTCTCTCTCTCTCTCTCTCCCTAGTGTGTGTGTGTGTGTGTGTGTGTGTGTGTGTATGTGTGTGTGTGTGTGTGTGTGTGCGTGTGCATGCACATGCTGAATTACATAGCTGAAAATAGAGATGGGATGGTACAAGAAGTGTTTCAACTTCTTGCTACTGTGTCTTCTCAAAGTGGCTAGGACATAGTCTACTTTAGGTATTCTGTGATCTATGAAAACCATGACACCTATCCACATGAATTTGAGGGCATACAACTAGTTCATCATGAATTTTCTAATTTCTCTTATTTTAGTTCAGAAATCTCCCATCCTACCTCTACAGAATTTTCTTGATTTTTACAGTCATATTTTAATCTATAAAAATGTTTCTATGCTATATAAGTATTTATCTATTATTACAAAAAAATTATGTCATTTCATTCATGTATCTTGCCCTGCTAATACTCAACAGAGACTGGGAATTGCATTGTGAATGTGCATTTTGTGCATTTAAATATCATCTTCTTTCCCTTCCACCAAATGAAATTTATTTTGAATTCCCTACATTGTCTCTTATGCATCTTATCTCTGTTTTCCTTCATCAGTGACCCAAAATTAATGACTCTTTATTGTCTTTGCCACACTGCAAGACAGAGAAGTCATTTCTGAGTCCATTTAGTATTTCCTGTGGCAAAGCATGTAAATTATTTTTATGGTAGATCAAATAAGTAGTAAGCTTGGAGTGAGACAGATATCATAAATGCATCCTTTTTAAACTTCTACAACAATTCTTGTAGCTTCTAATATGTATTGAACTGTGAGATGAATTATATAACCTTGTTATGTCCCTTGCAAAACCACCTATGAATTCCATGTAAATTCTCTTTTTTCTGGGTTTTGTAGTGCAGACCCAGAAGGACAGAAGAAGTTGCTGGATATATACAATTTCTCATTCCCTCTCCTCTTTTAAAGCTGTGATAACATGGTTTACCAGCTCTCCAGGCACAACATTTAGGCAAAGTGTTTACTTCAAGTTGTCAGAGGCAAGACGCTAAGGAAGAGATTCAATTTATAGCAGAGAGAAACATTTTTACATAATCTAACTAGAAATTCCTCAAAAGCAGACACATGATGTTGAAAATAGCCACCACTAAAAATACTAGGAAGGGGGATGCTAAATCTTCTTTCAACTTCTTGCTACTGTGTCTTCTCAAAGTGTCTAGGACCATAGGCCACCTGTTAACTAGCAAGCATCTCAGATAATTCATGACAGTAAGTTGAAGGTCTGAAGGCCAAAATTAAAGGTATGCAGAAACTACAAGTCTTTAAAGGAAAACATATCTTGTATCTTACAGATCAATTCAGTGAGCAACAGAAGCAACCACTAAAAAGAGAGGATTTTCATCCTAGGATAAGGCTGATGTCCCTTGGGACAACTGTTGACTGTTGTGTATATAATCTACCTACCACAGAAGCCTCAGCATCAGTGAAAGGACACGTACAGTGAGAGACTTGTATGCTGCTGCCAAATGCATTATGGTCATAATGTCTGACATCATATATTTTGTCTCCTAAGAATGTTTGCATATGGATACCTATTGTCACTTGGTGGTGGACTAAAGGAGAACACATTTTAAAATGGTTTTTTAAAGTGGCGTTTTAAAATGCCACCAAGGACTGGCTTTGAGGAAGTCCAGAGAAGTGATAAAGTTGTTCTAATATAGCTGCAATATAAACAATAGTAATATTATACAATAATTGATGCAATAACATCGATGAAACATTTCTACATCCCAAAATGTTACCAATATTAACATTATTACTTAATTTAGATGTTATAAGAAGTTATATGAAGTTAAACAGATAGTAAGTATTTATACAGAAACAAAAACAGAACTTCAACCTTGTTATAAATTCTCAACAGGATTCTGGAAAAGAGACAATTGGTGGAGAATAATAAAGTAATAAAGTAATTCTGAAAATACCAAAATACTGGTCTGCAGGTTTGATCCTTCCCCACTTTTATAAAGAGGGGTAGATTGCATAGATGAATAATTCCAGATGGACACCTTCAACATTGTCTTGTAATACAGAACTCCATGGATTTTTCAGGTCCTTATGAGAACTGTCCTAGGAAATTAATAGAATAATTTTATTCACTAATCTATCAATTATTCAGCCTCAGTTGAATACTGGACATTGTATATGAGGAGCGAAGCTAGCTGACTAGGGTAAGCCGCCTTGACTACCTCTGCCAAGTGAACCATCACACAGCCACAGGACTATGTGAGGACCATATAGGGTGCCTATCATCATGTAGTTAGTGTTATGTCTGACATGCAACAATCACATCTGGAACATTAATCCATCATGTGGGCAAAGCCTTGTTCTGAGAGTCAACAAGAATAAGAGTAATTGTTAAATTCAAAAGGAAAATGTGAATGTGGCCACTATAGCAGAGACAGAATGACCTAAGCAAGTCAGTTCAACTTTTCTAAGAATCATAAAAGACATTCAAGATCCACTCACCGTAGACCTGCAGAACTCAATTGAGCCAAGTATTGCAATACAATATTTCTGCAAACTAAAAGATGGTGTATAATTCCTGGACCTGCTTCCTTTCTATGGGAATAGCTATTGAAAATAGAAAAATGGCTTTTGAACAAAAAGGCAAGTTTGATACAGAAATGATTTTCAAAAAATCAAGGAAGATGGACTAGGGTGAGCACTACATATACCACACTTTTAATGCTCACATTTGAATGGTGACCAACAGAGAAAGGAAGAAGTATTATTCACTGGTTTCAACTAAATTAGAGTGTCTCTGATGTCTGTAAGTCCTCCAAACAGAGAAATTTCAAAAATCAGTTCTGTGTGACGGCTCCTCTGTTTCTACCCACATCTCCTTTCAACCAAATAAGCTCACCGCCACACTTTAAATACTAATCTCTTGCCATCAATTATACAGAGTATACTTCTACTCCCTTTAATAGAATTTGTCTTCCATGAAGAGGTACTTACTCAAAATGAGTTTTTCCCTTTTTTCTGACTTCATCTAACCTTTGTTTCATGTTATTTTTTTCATCTTTCAGGACACAATCTTGATAAATCCTCATTATATATATTCAAGATTTGAAATGTGATGGTTTTACATGTGTATGCACTATGAACTTATCTTACAAGTAAATGAATCCACATGTCTGTCATCACATATGTGTGTGCGCATGAATGCATGAAAATATATATGTGTATATAGGTGAGTATGGTGAGCACATTCATGAACAGATGCTGGACAAAGGGTATAAAACTGTTTCATAAGTTAACTGCATTCCTCAGTGTTACTGGTACCTACCATAGATCAGGAAGAGAGTAGGGAAAGTAAATAAATTTATCTAAGATGTGAATGATGGTTATCTCTTTTATCTTTCCAGGGTTATTACTTTCAGAAGGTAAGATTAAAACATATAGAATTTTTTTTCAATCACAGAGTATGCTTGAAGTCCAAACTAAACTCCAATCAGTGGAAATCGAAATCTTTATACACACTGAAATGAAAGGAACATTTAGGCAATACAGGAGAGCCATTGCAGGGCTTTGTGGAACAGTGAACAAACCTAAGGTGAGGAATGTTTGACTCAGCGTTTTCTAGTTATGTTGGAATGTCCCTCTTGTCAAATGTTGTTAATGCCACATATATTTAGAGCTAGTATTTGCCAGTAGTTTTGAATTATGCCTTCTGAGAATATATTAATGATTTCTATAAATGTTCTGTAATAGGGCAACATGATGAGTAGTAGAACTCAAGGTGTTTGACATAAAGATAATCAGGTGGACAGAGACCTTCCAAGTTTTCCTCTCAGCTAGGCACTTCCTAGTCCTGATGAAAAATATTCAAGCCACAGCACTCAGGACTACTGGACAAAGATGTTTTTCCAACATGTGGCATCAGTTAAAAACCAAAGTAGTCTTCCGGGATATAACAAAGAGGCTGGAAGATACAGCTGTTCAATAAACAATGAAGAGACACTGGAACCTTGCCATCTTCCCCACCTGAAAGGTACCACACAGTTTGAAAGAAAACTGAGCAATGTGTCCTAGACAACTTAGTCTATTCTGAACATCTGGAAGGCAAACCAAACCATATTCACTCAAGTGGAAGGATTCACAGTTACATAACTACACCCAAAGCTGATCAGATTCTCCATTTTACTGAGCCTCACACTTCAAATCAACCAGAATCTCATTGTATTAAAATGTTCATCACTGTCAGTTAAGGAAATTATTGTCTAAAGGGAACTATTAGGGATTCTAGCAGGGCTCTAGGACCACCTGACCCATACAGAGCTCCCTCTGACCTATGCAAAACTCTCTCTCATACATCCTTGTAGCATACTTCTGGAAGCTGAAATACATTGCAAAGACATGTTAGACAGATTTCTAGATTCACTCTGTCTGATGCTGTACACTTCATGGAATGTAAACTGAGCATGAACTGGGGCAGAAGGCTGTTGAGTAAATAAAAGCAGAGAAGAATGTTAAAAGGACAAAAAAAAAAAAACCCACAAAACATAAATTGCAAACTGCCAGGCCATCAAGTGTCTCAGGCAATTCCAAATGGATTCATTTACCTTTTCTATTCTGGCCAGTCTGCTTGTGTCTCTCCCACCAGTGTTTTTGGGACACATTCCAGGCCATTATGAGGCGATCCAGTACTATGCAATGATCTTGAGGCTTGAAGGAAAGTTTGGGACTATATCAAATTACCCATCATTTATCTTCACCAGGGGATTTTGTGGGTCTGTCAAAAGTATATTTTCATCCACAGTAAGATGACTTGCAGTAGCTCAGCCACTTGTGAAAGATAGTTCATAATAAATGCTCAAAATTCTGTATTTCATTTTAGTTAAATCTTTCATCTTCTTCATTTTGACTGTAACCTATTTCTTTTTGTAACATATGGATAGGTTCCCTTTGGTGTCTTTTCTGCTAGATACAAATTTTTGTCCTTTCGTCAATGTTAACCTATACTGGAATAGAGGAAAGCTCTTTACATACTCACCAAATCATTCATTAAATTTCTTATTGCCTAGGAACACCTGATTCAACCTCCCTCATACTAGAATATGTGAGTTCTTCAACTTTCACTTTTGACATTTAACTGAAACAATGACTTTTAACAACTTCTGGGTCTTCAAGAAAACAAGAGTTATACAGTTTAGGGCAAAGAAATGGGTCAATTCAAAAATACTTGCCTTGCAAGCACAGTACCTGAATTTGATCATCAAAACTCATGTAAAATGAAGGCAGATGTGGTGACACAGAGCTGTAATGCCAACACTGTGGAGATGGACACAGATGTGTTCCTGGTGCTTGCTGGCCTATCAACCTAGTGTAGTTCAAATTTCCAGGCCTGCAAGAGACTTTGTCTCAAAAAAAACAATGAACAAACAAAAACAAAAAACAAGATGATGACATGTCTAAAGAATTGTATTCATGTTTTTGATCTCTGGCCTCCACAAATATGTGCCCACTACACACATATGCACACACATGAACACATAGAGTGATGGGGTTTGTAGTATTATAGAAGGGACCCTAAATCTAGAGCAAAGAAGACAGAATGGACAAAGTTGTAACTTTGGTAACTGTGGCACTTGGAAAGCTCATTTGGCTCAGCCTTAGTTTCCTTATCTGTGAGATAAGGACAAATGTTTGTCCCACCAATGATCTGAAACCTGCTTAGTTTCCTTAAAGTGAGGACTATTTCACAGAAACTGTGTTGTGTCTTGGGGAAGGTCCTGTGTCTTTTCTTTTGTTTTACTCTTTCCCTCCTTCTCCTGGCACCACTCAAATATAGTTCTTCCTGTTAACCAAAATTTTTATGTTTCACACTTATATTTATTAATACTTGTCAATCACCTATAAAATACCTACATCCTATAACCTAGACCCTATAATCTATCATCTGTAAGCTATCTAAAAACATCCCAATATCTAAGAACACTCTTATATCTACCTAAAAGCATTTAACTAACACTATTTTAACTTTCTTAAAAGGATGTTAATAGTCTTAGCATAGGTCCATCCAGGATGGTTTGGTTTATGGCAGTCCCATTAGGTAGTATCTTTTAAGCTTAAAGTCCCCATTGGGCCTTATTTTGCCAGGTTGTAAGACCTGTTTATTTCCATCACCAAACTGTGGCCAGTTTATAAAGTCAGTCTGTCCCAATTGCCAACTGAGGGTGGCCTTTTTAATCAACTAAGACTTGCCTCCATGGTCTCTTTGGCCCAGGCAAGTCTCAAGGCCGAAAGTTTCTCCAACAGCTTTCTAACTCCACTTAAGTCTGGCACTCGGAGACCTCAAGACAGACGTCTTTAAAAGACTCTCCCTCAGCAGGTTTATGCTATTCCTTTGCCAGAGGCTATAACAGTCCAAATTCTCTTAATGGCGTACCTTGTTGTGCTCTTCTTCAAAATGACTTCTCAGTGGGTGAGGGCAAGAGGAACAGAGGGTGACCATGTGGAGTCTCTGGCTTATAAATCATCCCATCTTGTGATCCTCAGCAGAGGGTCCAAAGTCTCTCAGGATCTCCCAGCATTTCCATTGCCATGGTGACTGACATCTGTGTGGCTTTTTGTGGTTTCTTAGTCATGTCCCTTCAACAGGGTGGTTCTTGTTTTCACCTTAAGGCACACCAGTTTTTCCAGTCCAAAATCCCTCTGAGCCACCAGATGCTAACCTGAACTGTCTATTAATTTCACTAAAAAAAAGCCTAACTTCTACCACATTCCTGTGAGACTTTTACTGAACTTCAGCTTCATAAACTTTTGTCTGGTGATTCCATCAAATGTTCAGTTTCCCCCTTCCAGCTCTTAACACCCTCAATTGAAGGAATAAAATTCCATCAATATTTTGAGTTTCTTCTCAGGTAAACTCTGTTCCCTCCTGTGGAAATCTTTTGTGTTCCCTAGAGCACCTATCACATTTATAATTATTGTATAGTTTCTATCAAAATATATGAAATGATAGGTGAACTAAATACAGGTCTAATTATTGGCCTTTGATTTTAACTTAGCTGTTTCCTCAAAAATCTACAACCAGAGCAACTCAAAATGGCTAAAATGGTTCAGCCCCACAGACTATTCCAACCAGGACTTAAGTAAAACTCTGAAGTTCAGCCTCTGACTACAAACTTCTTAGGACATTTAAATAGCTGAGCACAAACAGACTGAACATCAAATGTTACTATTAACTTGTTTAACCATTTTTCCATCCTTATTTGTGCTTCCTAAGTCTCAAATCAGCAGTAATTTTAAGAGAGCGATGTCCCAGTCCCAGAAGGTGGGGTGGTTGATCCCCCCCTTTTAGTCATTTGATGGGTTATAAATGTTTGTTGTTCTATAGGGGGATTGGTTGCAAGTTGTTAAATGGTCTTGTTAAATAGGTTTTGGAGGATAGACCCAGGGATTTCTCTCTTTTTCCATTTTAAAATATTGCTTATGTAGTTAAATATGTTCAAAGTAACTCATAGCTCTAATGCTAAGTGGGCAGAATCCTGAATTGTTATTCATATTCCATTCAAAACCATATTGTTAGTGAGTGGTCAACTAAGAGAATATATTTAACTAATGTTCTAAGGTTTAGCATTCCATCCTTTATCTTCTATCATTAACTACAGGAGGTGATATTTTGTTCCTTAATCTTCTTTGGACACAACTGCTCCACCTGAAGAAAAGAGCCTGCGGTATACCTTAGGTGCCTTGCTACCTCCAACATCCAGAATTTAGTAGTCCAAGGATTTGAAAGTGGGTGTTGGAATGTAGGCAGACAACTAACACAGTTGTGTAAAAAGAAATATGACTAATTAAACTATTTAACCAGTATTTATATTATATGAATTGGTTTGGCAGTCAAATCTTATCCAGACATTATAAAAGAGCACACACAGAGACCGCATGGATTTTAACATGCATTGGCATGAATTGTGCAATCCTAGCCCATCTAAGCTAGCTCTTAATTCTATTACCCAAATATGACCCCATATATACATACGTCCCCTTGGACTGCCATTCTCCACAGTATGCTGATGTTCCTGGCCATGTGGAATGAGATTCTTTTTCCTAACCCATGGTGTGGGCCTCCTTTTTCCTGCTCCTGGCTGGAATGAACTAATTCTCTGTCTCAAGTGCAGGCTTCCTGTTCTAATCTCAGGAAGTTCCACCTTTTTCTGTCTTTGCCCAATCTCAGGCCTCTGCATTTTATTTAACCAATCAGAGTCAATGAAAGTAACAGACAGCAAGCAGGACCAATTAATTAACATTTAGAATGCTTAACACTACCCCCAACACAGTTGTGTGAACAAGAATGTCCTTCCTAGAATAAAATACTTGAACACCAGGTTCCCAGTTGGTGGTGTTATCTTGGGAGATTTACAGGAAAGGCATTGATGGCTAGAATTTGTCACCAAAGTTAGGTTTTCAGATTTTAAAAACTCACTGACTTCCACTTTACTCTCTCTGCTTCCTGCTTGCAATTTGAAAAGCAGGGCTCTCAGCTCCCTGTTTCTGCCACAATGCCTGTGTCTGCCATGTTTCTCTGGCATGATGGATTTTTATCCCTCTGGAACCATAAGTCTAAATAAACTCTTATCTTTTATAAGATGACTTGGTCGTGGTATTTTATCACATCAACAGCAAAGTACCTAATACCACTGCCATTGTCTTTGTGTAGTTGTGTTTTCAAAATTCCACAAAACACTCAAAGCATAAATTTTACAGGTATTAGCTAATCAATAAGTTTTGTGGAATCTATCTCTAAATAGTATTTCACTCTCTTTCTACTCACTTCTCTATTTCTGCTTTAACATACAGACTGACAATGCAAAGTCTGAGAAATGAGTTTAATCACCTGTTAATGCCACCCATAAGATAGCTTGTGAAATATCAAAATAGAATCACTATCTGTGCCCTCAGTTTGCAACATTCATATGCCTGGTCTTGCTAGTCCACTGAATTATTCCACCTACTAGATACTAACAACCTTGTATAATACAGGGTTGATGTATCACCTGCTTCTAGATATTATAAAAAGATGAAAAAGTTGTTGTGAGCAGCGTTAACATTGCTTTGTGTGACCTCTACTTGCTATAAAACAACCAGCAGAACTGGAGGAAATCAGGAATTCAGCACTGGCTTCTAACTTCACACTGCTCACATGTCAAATGTGAGTAGAAACAGCAGGACACCAGCCTGCCCTTTCTAATTACAATTATGATAAGAGTTTAGCGCAAGTCTACTTAAAACTATCAAAAAAAAAAACCTTTCTCCACAAGATTGGTGTTTTATCTCATTGTATATTCATATGATTAGGCCTCATTTGACTGCTCAGGGGGGAAAAATGCCTCGTGTCCGACATACTCTTATTTAGGATGCTCTGAGGAGGAACTCATGTGCAATCACACATTGTCTCGTTCTCATGCAAATGACACAAGCATAAAATGCCAGATGATGGGAAAGGCCTTTCCTCTTCTCTCTAAAGCTAATCTCACCCTCTCAGGGAGGCCACAAATCTTGGGTTCAAATAAAAGTCCTTTAATTGGGTGAAATCTCTATACAAAAAAAAAATCTAATGCTATTTGGACCAGCAGGCGAAGACAGTTATCCATCTCACCAGGAATCTAAATTTTTTCAGCCAAGCTGGGTTCTTCTTTCTTAGCAGTGCAGAGACTAAACACACCTCAATTAGTGAGATCGACTTTTCCCTTATTATCTCCTCACATGCCAGTGTGGGGTAAGTGAGAATGTTCAGGGAAACTGATTCAAGTCATTGATTGAAGAACCATCTGATTGAATGATATTCCACTGGGACAATATTCATATTCATGCATTGGCTTGCCATTTATGGAAGAGCACGGGCACAGAAAGGAAGCCAAGGCTGTCAAACATGCCACAGAGAGCTCGGCTCCTTGCAGGATATTTTTGGAGACCAGATGCCAATCACTCATGGGACTTTGCTTCTCTGAAAGAATTTCAGATATGGACTTTAATTATAATGCAGCAAAGAATGAATGGTGGAGGCAGCCAAAGCAGCTATATTTTCAGAAAGTCAACCCTTGGCCACCAAAAACCTTTGAATCTATTTTAGGGGATTTTCATTGTTATCTAGTGGCTTTCATCAATGCTGTGAGGAAGCCTCAGGTTGACAGCTTGCAGAAGCTGGCTATCATCATTCCAGGGAAACTGAGAGACAGTAGCCATCTTCAAAAGAAGCTGGGCCCTGATGTTCCAATTCTGACCCTACTGAGTCATGCCTGAGAGATTCAGCAAGGCTTGACTATCGAGAACAAGCAGATTTGCTCATGATTGTCCCAGAATTCTTGAAGGTCAGACAGAAAACTAGTCAGGAGTCCACAATTAAATGGGAGAATTAAATACAAGTTGAAAAATCTCAGACTCCGTTTCCATCAACACTCTCAGTTCTGTATGGACTTTGCCATGGACTGGCTACTGAGTCATCAGTTGTCATGGCAATCAGTATGTGCTGACATGTATTGACCATGGACTTCCTCATAAGCAGTACGAAAAAGGCAATGGCCCTTTCCAAGATTTTCACATCTCTAATCTAAGAGCAAGATCCCAGAAAGAGGAAGTATATAGCATATGTAACCAAAAAAATCTAGTGTTAGAGTTTCAAGTTTCTCAGAAATTCTGTGTTCATAGACCTGAAAAACAATATGAAGGTGGCATTTAAGAATATAGCTATGGAAATCTGACTAGGGCATACCCATCCATATCCTGTACTCAGCACCCTAGCTGTGGCTTTGATGAAAAGAATCAGAAAGTCAGGGCTTCATCTTCTTGCTTTATTTTTGTGAGTGGCTTTCCACTGTATTCAAAGGGATAGGTTAAGGTACTAGAGCAATGATTTTAACATTTTAAAATAAAGTATTTTTTTGAAACAGGCAAACAAAACTGAAAAATACATGGAAGTGATTTATCATAAAATCTTCAAGATATCTAACTACAAGTTACTTATACTTAACTTTAAAAATGCTAAATTATGCCAGGCGGTGGTGGTGCAAGCCTTTAATCCCAGCATTTGGGAGGCAGAGGCAGGCGGATCTCTGTGAGTTCGAGGCCAGCCTGGTCTACAAAGTGAGTCCAGGACAGCCATAGCTGTTACACAGAGAAACCCTGTCTCAGAAAACCAAAAAAAAAAAAAAAAAAACCACAAAAACAAAAAACAAAATGCTAAATTAATTTTAAAAATTAAATAAATAAATAAATAAATATTAAATATAGTCACAATATAATGATATATAACTGCGTCATGATTAGCATAAACAAACCAATTTCCATCAATCACTATCATGCCATGAATGACATCACAGAACTTGCTCATCAGCTTCCAACTTACCGATATCTAATAAAGTCTAAGTTATGCAGAAGACAGATGGACATTCTCCAGAAGGGAGAGACTTGATTATTTGAATTGGCAACAGTTTGGTAACAGACTCTTTCACCTGCTCCTGAGCTCTGTGGTTCCCTCATTCACCTTAATGTTAAAGGAAAGTGAACTTCTCCCTCTCTTACATAGGGCTCCCAGAGCTCCACCTAATGTTTGACTGTGTGTCTCAGCCCTTGCTTTGTTCTGCTGCAAGGTATAATTTCTCATAGGATACTTATTCTAAGTTCCTGTTCCTTTGGGTCTGTGGTTTGTAGGATCATTATCCTGTACTATATGGCTAAAATCCAGTTACAGGTAAATAAATGTCATGTGTATCTTTCTGGGTCTGGGTTAGCTCATTCAAGATGGGCTTTTCTAGTTCCATCCATTTGGTTGCAAATTGCATGATTTCCTTGTTTCTGATAGCTGAGTAGTATTCCATTGTGTAAATATACCAGGTTTTTTTTTTTTGGTCCATTCTTCTGTTGAAGGGCATCTGGGTTGTTTCTTGTTTCTAGCTATTACAAATAAAGCTGCTATGAACATGGTTGAGCTGATCAAGAGGGGTCAAAATCACTACATGAAGATCAACAGAACCAACCAATCTAAGCCCCTAGAGGCTTATAGGGATTGAAACACTAACCAAAAAAAAAAAAAAAAAAAAGAAGAGGAGGAAGACTGGACCTAGTCTCCCCTATACAAATACAGATGATAGGCACCTTTGTCTTCATACATATCCCTTAGCAAGTGGGAGGAGGGGTGGTCTCAGTGATGGACTTTGTTCCCTTTTAGTGAGACCCTTTACCTTAACTGAGCTGTCATGTCAGGCCCTAGAACAAGAGAAAGCACATAGCACTTATGTGACTGCTGAACTGATGGGGGTTGAAATGTGGGGGCCCCCACACTGGAGGAGAAGGATAGATGGAAGAGGGAGTAGAGGGTGAGAAGGTGGGACTGGGAGGGAAGAGGGAGGGGACTGCGGTCATGATATAACTTGAATTAATAAATAAATGGAGGGAAAAAAAGGAAAGTGAACTAAAGACACCCTTTCAAATAGGCTTTTATTGCCTGCTTATCCATTGCATTCAATATGCTATCTCCACACTATCCCTCATTGTAAAAATCCATGATCGTCATGGGCTGTAAATACTTACACTACAATACAAGGCTTGGATGATACTACTTTGGAATTGAAGACAAAGTGACAGAGCCTTCAGGAGCTTCCTATTTAGCACAAATTATCTAGCAAACACTTCAAAACAAATGCATATAGACTTATATATCTTACTCCATATTTAATTGTAATTTTAGTTCAAAACTATATAGTAAGGGACCAGAGAGTTGGCTCCACATTTAAGTGCAGTCACTGCTCTTACAAAGGTCAAAGGCTTGGTATCCCAGTGGAGGCTCACAACCATCTGAAGTTACAGCTGAGATTATCTGACTCCCTCTTCTGGCATCTAAAAGTACTGCATGCACAAGGTGCACATGTACACACAGACTAAACTCTCATACACCTAACATAAAATAAGTATTTTTAAATATACACTGAATACCTTATATAGTGAAATATTTATGTCAGATTACCAACCAAAGGATAAAATACACATGAGGTACAGACTTGCTATATAGTTTAATATATAGGATAAAATTTCACCAGATACGTAAATACAACTTGTTCAGTTTGCATAGTGTTAAATTTTATGTGTGTGTGTGTGTGTGTGTGTGTTTAACAACTAATAAAAAAGAAGACCATGAATTTGAAAGAGGACAAAGATAAGTATATGGAAGGAGGAAACAGAGGGAGAAATGACATAATTATATTAAAATCTCAAAATTTTAAAGCAATAATTGAAAAATAAACCAGAGATGAAATTATACAATACTGTAAAATAAGAAGTCCAAGCAATATGGATTGCGTAAATCAGATCAGGAAGTTGTGAGTATGGCCTAATATGTTTTGTATAGATCTCCAAAAACTCCATTTTGATGTTATCCAGTTAATGACACAATAATAAGCAATAATAGGTAGACAAATACCATATTTGACCATATAGTATAAGTAGCCACAAACACACTACTATTTAGGTAATTTTAAATTCATGGCAATTTTACTCTACCTAGAGGTCTTGGTACAAGTGATATGAATCTGCCACTTGATTTGAAGTAACTACAATATAAGGTCGAACTTGTGTGATAACATTGTGGACAAATTCCTCTTCTCATACTTTGCCCATGTGAAGTCAGAAAACTCACTGTCATCAGGTCAGAGCAGCAGGAGACAGCTCACAGCAGTGAGTCCTATCCCTGGTAACCTGTCTTAATCAATGCATTGTAAGTCTTCTCTTTGACCTATAGAATACAATCTTCTTAAGTCCACAGAAAACAAAGGAGATTTAGACTTGGCCTGGCCCACCATGAGCTTCTAATATAGTAGCACGTCAAGACTCACATACATGAATGATAATTGATTGTAAATGAAGTAGAAGATAACAAAGACCAAATGAATATACATATCATGGTATATTAATCTATATCAAATACATGGTAAGAAGTTGCTGGGGGTGGGGCTGCTTGGAAGAAGCCACTCCCTTTTTCTGGCCATTTACAGCTGCAGGCACACCTCATCATCTTTTCTGCACAAGAATCTGACAAGGGCCAGCAATAGACAGAAATCCATTTTCTGGTTATTGCACTGGTTTGCTCTCAGAGTGCTTGCCTTCCTGGCCCTATATGCTGGCTGTCAATATTCATTGCTAGTTCCTTGGGCTGGCAACATTTTTAGATTCTTTTCTCTGATTTAGTGAAATTGTTTCCTTCTGGACTTTGTACTCTGAACCCTCCCTTGAGTTTTATATATATATATATCAGCTTCAGAAAGGGAATAATCATTTCTCAGCTGAAGGGAGTCTAAAAGCCGGGTTATTTCCTGACTGTCCCTGCCAAACAGAGGAATGAGAGCAAAGGGTAGTGAAGGTGAGAATAACCTATAAAGATACCTGATGACCGTATTCAAATCAAGCTCAGGTGATCAAGAGCTCAGAGCTCATGATGTGAAGGATAGTGATCCTCAAGGGTGATCATTTCTACAAGGACTGGTGCAGGAAATCTCAAATGCTTCCCCTGACAATACATTGTCAGAAAGGAAGACAGCTCAGTTAGACGTGTTAAATGAAGGGCTTCCTCTCAAACTGCCTTCTAGCCACTTGAGGTGTAACTTGAATACTCAAAAGCCAAGCTTTGAGCAGTTCCAGTTGGACAGCTGTGATAGCTGGGCTAGCTACAGGGCTGGTGTGTTGGCCTAGTATCTTAAGAGAACAACAAAACTCTCAGGTTCCTGAAAGCATAAAACTGTAAGGAAAACATGATCCATATCACCTAGTATCATCACAATTTCAGTCACTTCTAATGTGCTCCTTGTCCAAAAAAAAAGATACATTAAATTAGATAATATACATAAATAGTTCAGAGCAGAGCGTTGAATGTGGCCATGAATATTATCACATTCTGCAGAGTACACCTTGATAAGAGCTCTTGAAACACTGCTCAAGCAAATTACTCTTACATTGTCTTTCAGAAAATTCCCAGCTCCTTAAGAAAATGCCACTGATGTCAACATTGTGTGGAGTCTGTTTCTAAAAAGAAAGGTTGAAAAAACTTGAACACAAATGACTCCAGGCTGCTCCAACCCAAGTAGTACCTAATAGAAGTCCACAGGAGGGAGATGCTCTCCACACTTGAAATGTGTTAGCAACCTACATCTCAAACTTTGACATGATTTTGTACAAACCACGAACATTTGCACATGCGCACACAGGCTATGCAGATATGAATTTTTGTAGAGATTTCACGGGTCTTGGGACAGTGAAGCAAAAGTGCCTTGTAAAAAAAACTGAGACTCACATGCTGGTGCCAGGCTTCCACAGAACATATGAGGAAAGAACTGACATGTCATAAGCCATGCTGAAAGAAATTTTGACCATTTTTTTTTATCTGCACTCCAATTGATATTTCTTGACTATAAAACAATTTTCTTAATATATATAAGAATGTAATTTTACAGATAACAAAAGCATAGAAAAGAATTTGAAGAATGTTTTGTTGCTGTTGTATTTGATTTTTTGAGGCAGGACCTTACTGTGTAGACTAGTATGGCCTCAAACTCATGATGCTCCTACTTCATCCTCCTAAGTACTGGGATCACAGGTGAGCCAGTCTGCCTGGCATAACAATTAGCAGAATGTGAACATTAAAATATTTAAAAGGATGTAAATGGAAGAAATGGTGTTAACAATAACAGGCTAAAGCTTCTTGTTAACTCCTTGAGGAGTGGTACCTAGAAAAAGATGTCATTTCTACTGTATCCCAAATGCACATCTCCCCATTTCCTCTCTTACTTAAATAAATAATATGAAGATAGGTCACACTTCATGGTCCATATCTGTCATTCACACTATTCCTAGACAGCCCATGAAGGAATTTCTGAGGAGAAAGGATCTTCCTGAAACTATTGGATACTTCTTTGTGACTAGAGCCAAGATCACATATTTAAAGTACATAAAATCTGGCTAAGAAACAATACCTACAGAAGCATCCTTTAGTGTGTGTGTGCAAACAAGCTTTATTTACCTCCCTTTTGCCTCTTTTCTGATATTGTTCCCTTCTATTTTCAGTATCATTTATGTCAACATAAGTTGAATTCTCTGTGTTTATGGATGAGGTCAAAGATTCTCCAACCAACAGTATTCTTCCAGAGTCTTCTTCACTGTGACTTCTTTTTCCCATTAACATTTCTTATCTCTGCATAGCATCTCCTTTGATTACTCAAGGCCTTCTCCATGTACAACAACTGTGAGCCTGTTAAGCTACCACTTTGGTTTGTCTTTTCCTTCTTCCCATCCACCTAGTCCCATTGCATAGCCTGTTTGTTAGGAGCCTTTAATCCTTTGAAAAATGCTGCTACATTACAGCCATTGTCTTTGTAGGAAAAATAAAAACCATCTCTGGAGATAAAGGATATTACTTAAAATGTTTTTGTTTTTTAGTATTTCTGTTGAGAGCAACTGGACTCTCATTAGGTGAATTTTTTATTATTTCTGTTAAAATGACTGAGCCAAAATAGAATGACCTAAAGGAAGTCATGCCATCACAATGGTAATAAAATGTACCTGTTCATAAATGGAATGCTAACCTGGACCAAAACCTCCAAGTGCAAGATCTGAGATGATGCTCAACATGGGCAAACTGTGGTACCTGGATCACCCACAGCTCTCCTTAGAGAGATGGGGACTCATCTCCATCCTGTGTCCTCTCTAGTGATTCATGGATATTCCTAACTCTGAAGTTATAAGTAATTGTCTGTCCTTGGAAAGGGGGACTCGAACAACATAGCACCTTGTTGATGAGCTGCCTAGCAACCAGTGGAGGATTCATTGAGTCATGGATTTTTACCTTGTCAGAGGCTATAAGAGAACAATGGGGACAGTTAAAGGTAAAGGTATTCCTAGGGAAACCTCTAAAGTAAAAGGGGGACTGATTAAA
This sequence comes from Lophiomys imhausi, assembly GCA_907164525.1. Lineage (NCBI taxonomy): Eukaryota > Metazoa > Chordata > Mammalia > Rodentia > Muridae > Lophiomys > Lophiomys imhausi. Next base: position 3,444,666 of record CAJQZJ010008587.1, on the reverse strand, counting down.
GTCCTATGCATGAAGAGGTTGTAAAGAAGTAGAAACTGAGAACAAGATCTGTTGATAGTAACAGGGAACAGAACAAATAGAGAAAGGAAGGCTCACACTATATTGCAGGTAAAATGCTAACTCACTAGGCAAACTGCAAATCCCAAAGCCAAACTTCTGTAACTATGCAAGTTCCATCTCAAAGTAGAGTCAACCTTGTGGTTCTTCTCAGATGAGAATGAAACTCATAACCCTTCGAGTCTTGAATGGCACCTTAGAGTGGCAGGTATTCTGCCCCAGACTTGGAGGAAGGTTACACTTAATCCTAATACTAGTTTCTGGAGGAGAAAACAGCACAATGCTCTTACTGATTGGCTCTGGTGTCCCCAAATGTTTTCTTGACTTTATCCACTCTCTTCTATGACCACTGCCTCCTACTCTTTCTATCTAAGAAATTTCTCATAGGAAAAAAAACCGAAACTCATTACCTTAAACAGCATTGGCTAGAATGGCTAGAAAACAACACTAAATATTTACATCTTGACAGTAGCATGGTTCATTGTCCATGTTAGAGTGGCAGATTCAGCCAAACCCACATGTGAGGCTGATTCACTTAATCATTAGTGTGACTAAAGGTTAGAAGACTAAAGTAAGAAGGCTTCACAACAATTATTGGTCAGTAACTGCTCCAAGATCCAAAGAGAGGGAAGTTGAAGTCTTCTCCAAAAAAGCTGATAATGGGAGACTGTCTTGCAACAATGTTCTCTCCAACCGGCTGGGGTCAACAATCCTCTGTTCTTAAAAGAAGGCCAGAGCATGAGGACAGGATGTGTGCAAACAGTGTTTTGGGCAGCAGAACGGCCTGTGTGATTGCCATGTTCACAGCTCTAAATGCATCACTATAAAAACAGCTTCCTGCTTTCTTAAAACTCAGATGAGAGGAAGAGACGTAAACAGAGGAAAATGGGAAAGGTATTAGGAACATCATGGTTCTTAAAGAAATTCTTCAACTTGAGCAGTGCCACCATGATTTTAACTTCATGAATTTCATCAATAGTGAATATATTTGCATGAGTATGTATATACATGAATTTGTGTTAGAGTGTGTGTGTGTGTGTGTGCGCGCGCGCCTGCTCGTGCACGCATGGGTGTGTGTGTCCATGCCCATCTCATGAATGTATGTCAGTCTTTGTCTTTATTTTTCTTTAAATGAGTGTGTTTGGATTAGTAAATGAGTCACAAACTAATCTTCCCTGAGAGACAACCAAAAGATGCTCTGTGCACCTTAGGAAAGGATTGCTTCTATGAGGTCTAGACTCTGGATATCTTTTTTGAACTTGTACTCATTCATCCCCACCCCCGTGGAGTTGAGGTTATGGGACAGGGTGCCTGGTTATTTCCAAATAGCGTTTATTCACCCCATAAAACCTATTTGGTGGTTCCAAGGAACAAATGGCTTTTGCTGGGCTCTTCAATGATATGATTTGCATGCGTGAAGTGAGATCCCCACCGTAATTGTAGGATATTGCTTGCCATTACTGTCATTAGAAGCAGGCAGATGTAGGAGCACTCCCAGGGAAAATCTTCCCGCTGGGTTTTCATGGAGATAAGTGCATGAAATCCACTTTTGAAAAGATGTTGAATGGAATGAATCTGCCATTCTCTGGTCTGCCTGATGATGATTTGCTTGTTAATTGGAAGTTTAGGCTTTAGAAAAGCCTTAACAAATTTGATTGCTAAATTCAGGAGGTTTACTCCCTCTTTGCAAGCCACATTCAAAGGCATAAATCCTCCTCTGTGCATATTTGTCTACGTGCTCATTTAGAATCTCTGTGAAAAGAAATCAATCTCTAGCCCTTCTGTCAGCAACACGTTCTGGATAGCCTTACCCACAAACAAGAACAAAGCGCCATGTCCCTTTGTCAGTGCCTCCAGGGCTGGGAGGGAGAGGACATAGTCCTGAGCTAAGCCGAGATCAAGGTTGTCTTCAGCAGCTGTGTCCTGTGTCCTCTGCTGTTATCACTGCCCCACTTGGGAACACCACTTCCCCTCCATTCCAAATCAGCTTTCCTGCTGTTAATAAGCTCAGCTCAAACTCAGAATCAAAACCAAACTCACAATGAGAAAATAAATACAACAGCATTTGTTTGGAAATCCTGCTGATTTTTTTTTTCTGACAGTGCTTAAGTGTTCTGCTCTAAACAATGCCCATATCTGCAAGGTTGCCTTCCTCTCCAGAAAAATACTCCCTTAATTTTGATGACTGTATTTGCAAAACTACAAAATGGCTTTACTCACCTACCCTGATTAGTTTTCTCTAAATTACAATAAGCTCATTGTCAGCCAGTGAGTGACAACTACCCTGTGGAGTTGTGTGAGCCACTACGCACATACTACACTTAATGGCTAATGAAGCATTTCCCCAGACAGGGGTTCAAGGGAAAAGGAAGGAGAGGCTTCCTTCATCATGTTCAGTGATTCTGTCACATATGCATCAGCTAATAAACCTGTGTTTGACCTTACTGGCATGGGACATGAAATACTATGAAGTAGTTACGACATAAACACACACTGGGATCAGTTCAGGCAAAGCCTGACAGAAAGCATCAGTGTTTCCAGCTGGTGGACAGTTAAAAACATCTCCATGCTCCGTAGTCCTCTGAGTCTTTTTGTCATCTCAAACAGCACTTCCAGACACGCCTGAGCCGTGGCAGGCAGGCAAAGATGAAGTCTACCCTTCGTGGATTTTAAAACCTCAGCCTGAAGCCTTTCTTGAGTTGATGAAAGAACCCCACTGAGGTTTCCTACATTTATTTATAGTTGTCTATGTGCTAGAGTCTTGGTAGATGATGAAGATGTAATGACGACAAAAGCCATAAATCAGCAGGGATGAAAGACAGCTGAGGAACGGTAACAGCAAACCTCAACAAGAGCATCCAACCTAGTCTAAAAGGTCTAGGTGAGACTTCCTAAGCCCTGAATCCTTGACTAGACACCTAAAAAAAGCACCGAATCTGAGTGCTTTTGAAGAGAAGGAGGCCAAGATCATGGGGGCAGAGTATTATTGTGTGTGGAGGCTAATATACAAGAAACCTCATAAGGCATTCAAGGTTGGAAGACTCCGTTGGAGCTATAACATGGCATGTGTTTGAACAGATAATGGTATTGGGAAGGAGAGGAGAAGTTATATTTGGAATGGTGACAGGTAGGTTCATGAATGATTGTTCATCACTAGCTCTTGGCCCAGACTAGGTGCTAATTAAATTTGTATTGAATTAATACATGGATAGAAGAAAGACTTAAGGGAACTGAGGGAAGAAAAAAAGAAAAGGAAGGACAAAGGGAGAGAGGGAGGGAGATTGGAATTTTTTAAATACATCAATATTAGTGAAATACCAAGGAGGTGTTTCCACTTTGGAATATAAGCTTTTCATTTGACTTGCTCTTAGCACATCTCAGCATGTGGTTCCACTAACCAACAACCAGGCTAAGTATTCAAGGATAACTGGACACACACCTCTATTCATCCTGTGAGAAGCTATAATGAATAAACATTAATTATCTGTAGGAATAAAGTGACTTTTTAACAATAACTTTCAAAAGAAAATATCATTTTCCCAGAACACATAAGACAGAAAAACAAGCTAGGATTTAAAAAAAAAAAAAGTGAGAGTGAAAATGGAACAATCTACTTCCTGCTGTAAGCTAGTCTTCTTTGTGTCTCTTAACAGCTTCCACTCTCAAGTTGCAACCCTCTGATTCCTGCTGGCTCTAAAACAAGGAATACAGTTGCCTCTGAAGTCAGAGAGACACCTCAGGGTGAGGCATGCTTTCTGTCACAGACAAAGATAATCACTTTGACTATAAAACATCTCATTGAGTATAAAACAATGAACCAACAAAGTGGTCTGATAGAATGCCTAACAAGGGGCACCGTAGGTAAAATAGAGGTTCTGGGGAGTAAGGGTTTTGGAGACTCGTCTCTAACCATTTGAAACCAAAACCGGACCCAATATTATTATAGTAATTTAATCTCAGGACAATATTTAACTTATTTTGGATTTAAAGTGTGGAAACAGAGAGCACATAATTTTATTTTTTTTTTTATTGAAGAGAAACATTCAGTCTCAGAAAGGGTAAGTAACCACACATGTAAGCCATTCAACAGCCTGGTTTTTCCTGGGTTTGTCTCCATGGAAGATACTTAAACAAATATATGTGACTTCCTCAAACACACACACACACACACACACACACACACACACACACACACACAC
>CAJQZJ010008587.1:3407166-3440400 GCA_907164525.1 Lophiomys imhausi | reverse complement strand
ACACACACACACACACACACACACACACACACACACACACACACACGTTGCACCATCATATCGTTTATTTAGGTAATACTTGCCACATGTGATGCTAAGACACATTAGTCTGTTTCCTTTCATTCTAGGGGAGAGTTGTTCTCCTATATCCAATGGGCCTAGGGTAAAAGAAAAAGTGTTTTTTTTCCACCCTTGAGAAGAATTAAATAGAGCAAGCAAAGCCAGCAAAAGAGTCACAAAGTTGTCTGGAAGGTCAGGTTCCCCTGTGAGCAGGAGGACTGGAAATAAAGCCCAGCATCCCTTTCTCCTTCTTGTCTTGTGCCCATTGGACCAAATTTCTCTCAATCAATAGGCAGCCAGTTATGACAGATTCACATTTCACCCAGTGTCAATAAAAACAAAAATCAAGTTTTAATCACAACACATAACTGAGATCTACATTTCTCTTGGTCTCAATAAATCTTCCGCAAAGGAAGCAGGCTAAAATTCTTTACATTTAAAAATGAGCTCTGCTGGGACTCCAAATTCTAGTTCGATTTTTGAACTGAGGCATTTTTTTTTTCTTTATCAGGCACTTGGTGCTGTGGTGTGATAAGAGCCCCATGCAGACCATAAAACTAATTTATCATCTGTAAGGTGTACAAAGAAAATGGTAGCTGCCTACTTGTCTGCTTGACATATTAGGTCATTTTTGCCGCTAGCTTTCTAACACTGAGCAATTTTATCAGCTATTTATATACATTAATTGTAGATACCCATATGCTCAATGCTGTATTTAATAATGCATTGCATTGAATATGCATTCCTTAAGTCATAGCATGCAGTGAGCATCTTGCATTTGGCTATTTGGTTTTCCATTATTAAAGGCTATTATTCAGCTATGCCATGTTACCCTCTCTTTCGACTAAATTTATGCTTCTTTAAATCTGCCTCACCCTTCTGAAACCCACTGAAGTGGACAAGGCCACCTCAACATGTCCCAAGGGTTCCAAGCAAAAACTAACAGGGAAAATGCCATGGTCCACTTAATAATATTCAAGCAGAAGGATTGTTTGATAGATCCTTTCCCCCAAAGGACAACAGCATAATCACGCTTCACAGTGTAAATATGAATACAGTTCCCAGGCAACAGAGACACAGGATGCTAGATAAAGTGTGAAAAACACAGCCACAAATAGCTATACCACAGTGATTTCTAAACTAGCAAAAGAGAATCAGTGCAAACATTCAAAATAATCCCAGCCTCCACTCTACATGCACTCCTTGCTGTGGTCCCCAAGAAGAGAAAACAAGTCCAACAGAATCCCCAACAATCCTCTGCAACCCCTGTGATGAAAATCCCCAGCCCAGAAGACACCCTCCCACAGGCCACAAGTGTTAACATTTGTCTCATAAAATTAACTGCTGTACAACAAGGTTTTAAATGGCCCTGATCAAAGACCAACAATTTCTATGGGTATAATAATCTATAACGTCTTATCCCTTGAATTTCCTGGCTCAGAACACCTTTTCAGAGACGCTTTTGTTGCGCAGCAGAACAAAAGGAAGGTACAGTTTTGATCCTAGAGGGAGAAAAAAAAATCAAGGAAGCAGAACTGAGTTAAACATAGCAGATATGGAACCAATGTAGGTAAAGCCAGCCTGAGCCAGAAGGTGAGCCAGAAAGTGACAGAAAGGATGGAGGATGGTGAGCTTGAAGTCCATGTGGGAGAGCGGTTATTGATTTTCTTATACAAGTCTATGATCTGTGTTCTGGCTTTGTATAATCCCATACTGAAATGTGGTCCAAGGCTCTTCTAAGAGTGGATAATGAAGAGATACAGAAAATAATTAATACTTTATTTCCTCCCCAACACTTCCTAAAACTCCAGTTTAAGTATGCATCCTATTCTTACAATGAGTTTGGTAGAAGAATGGGATAAATTACATTTGAATTCTAGAATTCCTTTATCTTCCTGGAGACTTTCCACCTATGGTGCTCACGTAAGTAAACAAAATATACAAAAGAAAGACTACAATGAACATGCTGAAGTAGCCTTCCAATATCAGCTGGTATTCTAATATCATTGAGCATTCCATTACAGAACATTTGACTTGACTTAATATCAGCAGTTCAAGTTCTTTGTGGTTGGCCCACAAAGGTTCAAATGAGAGTCGATATCATTACATCTGTTTCACATAGTGTGCCTCTTCACATCTCTGAACCCTCTGTATGCAGCTATCCACTTAAAAACCTTCCTTGTGTTTAAGGAAAAGGCTCAGTGCTGGTTTTCTAGTGTCTGGTTAGTCATTTTCCCAGCTGTGTTTAACAGTTGTTCTCCATTCTAGTCAAATGTCCCCCAAATCCTGGATTCCCCTAGACTCACATTCAGAAGGTAGATAGGGCACCTATTGTCAATATCTAGCATTGAGAATTAGTTGTCATCTATTGAGAAGTTTTACCTTTGCAGCCAGTCTAACATGTGCTACAGAGTGAACCATCTCTCACCACAGTTGTGTACAGTCTGAGCCACCTATCTAGCACATTAGCACCCTTATCAACCTTATCAAAAAGCTTTCATGTCCCGTGTTCAGTTTATGTGATTGGGACCCAGGCTAGGACATCTGCAGCAACACCTAATATTAATCTTGCTTTCTCCATTTTATACAGTCCACCATCCCAGCCCAGGGAATGTTCCCAGTCACAGTTAAGGGGAGTGGGTCTTCCGATATCAGTCAGTCTAATCAAGAATATCCCTCACAAACATTTTAAGAGGCTAACCTTAATTTAGGTAGTCTGTCCCAAGCGTACCCAGATGCTTGTTTTCTAAGCGATTCTAGATTTCAAGAAGTGGACAAGTGATATCGGCCCTCACAGAAATATATATAATTTAGGAAATAAGCAAAGCAAATATGGAACAGAAACTACCAAACTACAGCATTCAAAACATCCCTCTTTAAGGTTGTATAGGAAGCAATAATTGCTAGGATCGGCAACTCTTTGACTAGGATAAACAAGGGGCTCCAAGGGTACAGCTTTCATGAGGCATCAACCATGCTGGCATACATCTGTGGTGGAGGAAGGGAGAACTTTTAGGTGATTTAACTACTTTTGAAACACCCATGCTCCTTGAAGTAACATCCTCACCCACGTTCCAGTGACATTCCAAATAATCTCACTACTTTACTAAGCGAGACTTGGATGGGATTGTTTCTTTGATCTGCCATCCACAGGAGCCTATCTGGAGTCAATAACATTTGTTCAAGTCTCCTCATGAAAAGTCACACAACAGTCACTAGGCAAGATGGCACATGCCTGAAATTCTAACATTCAGGAAGCCAAAACAGAGGGAGGGTCATGATTGTGAGGCCAACCTGAACTATCCAGCAAGATTTTGTCTCAAAAAGCAAACAAACAAAACAGAAAGAAAAAAGAGAGAAAAACAGTATGAGATCATAAAAAGCCCTGAATTACCAGGGAATCTTACTAAAAAGAACAAAGTTAGAGCCAGGCATGGTGGCACACACCTTTAATCCCAGCACTCGGGAAGCAGAGGCAGGCAGAACTCTGTGAGTTCGAGGCTACCCTGGCCTACAAAGCGAGTCCAGAATAGTCAGAGTTGTTACACAGAGAAACCCTGTCTCAAAAAACAAAAATAAGACAAAAAACAAAGTTAGAGATTTCTTGGCTCTTGATTTCAGAACTTCATGGATAGTTAACAAGCATGGAAACATTGCACAGACATTGGAGAATAGACTGAAGATCCTACAGTCATAAACTTTCACGAATGGCTGAATGATTTTCAACAAGATTTCAGGATGACTCATAGTCAAAAGGATGTCTATTGACAAACATTATCAGAAAAACTGAATGTTTATGTGCAAAAGAAGGAAACGTGATTCTTACATTAATTATATCCAAAAATTAACTCAGTTTGGACCATGACCTACATATAGGTAAGAGTCAGAGTTACAAAGCTAATACATGAAACTGGAAGGTTCTTTATGATACTGAACTTGGCAATTATTGCTTAAAGACATTATGAAAAACAAAGAAAACCAGAGAAGAAAAAGTTTCATTAATTAAAACTTCTTATCTGTCAAAACATACTTTGAAGAGATAAAAATATCAACCATGATATGGAAAATAATTACATGTAAATTCTATATCAGATAGGATTTTAAAAAAACCTGAAATGTATGAAAAACTGCTAAATCCCAACCATAAATAAAGCAAACCACCAATTATCAAGGCATGGACAACATCAGTTCACATTTCTCCAGGTATACTACAGGTAAACACTTGAAAAGACTATTGGGTTCACTAATCATGAAAACATAAATCAAAAGGACAATGAGATAACAACTCATACCTGTTTGGATAGTCATTCCAAGGAGAGAAAAGAATAAAAGTTTGCAAAAATTTACATATAAGCAAGAATGTGAGGAAAAATGAAAATTTGGGGTGCAGTACAGTTAATGGCAATATGAAATGTTGTGGATACTGTAGGAAAGGAGTGAGAGCCCTGTACCTCCAATTAAACATAGAATTGTCAAATGACACAACAGCTCTACTTCTGGGTATACACCTGTACACATACTACATGCATATGCACATACATAAGAATACACATGCACTCATACATGGGGTCCTAAAGATTCAAAAGTAGAGAACCCAAAGGAACACTTGGTACTTACACATGTATCAGTACTATTCCCAATAGCCAACAGATGTTGGCTTTGCAAGGAAGCTAAGCATCTGTCCACCAGTGGGTGGACAAGAAAGGGAACGATTCATAAAGGAAATTCAACAGAGTCCATGGAGCATCATGAGCTTTGAGGAAGGGGGATTCTGACATGTGCTACAACACAAATGTATCTTGGAAGATGTCATGACTGGTGCCACAAGTAAAACACAGAAGGATTAAACACTGCATGGCTCCACCTGTGTGAGATATACTCATGAAATGCATGGATAGGAGGTGTTACATGGTACAAGGAAAGGGGAGCTCTGTAATACATACAGTGTTTCAGGTGAAACTGTCAACATAAAAATGCTCTAGGGGTGGGTAGAAGTTATTATTTTTAACATTTATTTACTTCTTCAAGTTACATCACAATCATTTCCTCCTCCTCCTTCCAGTTCCCCTCTCCTATCCTCTTCCTCCTCACTCTCCTATCTGCTTTGTTTTTTTTTAATTTAAGGTGTATCTTTTTCTCCCAACACCTCCCCCTTTTAGTCCAATAAAATTCTCTTTTTCTTATAATAATAAATATAATACAAAACAATAAGAACAATTATGTCACAGTTATGTAAATTATAAGGTTCAACACACATTCCCAATGTCCAGTCCATACATACTTGGCAACTGATATTAATATTCTATTATCTCTCTATCTCAGTGAGTTTAGTGTTCTATACCTAACTCAGTTTCCATCCTAACTTTCATTACCAACTTAAAAACCTCTTCTTAAACCTTGAACATCCTTTTAATTACTAAACAGCTTAAAATTTAACTGTGAGACTATAGCTATCAAGTCTTCCACCACATCAGAAACCTGAGAAAGATAAATATGTCTGAATAACCAGGAATTGCAGAGCCAACAGCTTCCAAAACTAAGAAATGACAGACAACTGGCACCTGGACAGTCCCCAGTTTCTTTCAGTACATCAGAGCATCTGTCTTATTGTGTGTCTTTCTATGCATGTGATGTATGTGTTTGTTTGTGTGTGTGTGTGTGTTTGAGTGTCTGCCTGTAGGTGTGAAAATGCCACAGTGTTCATTTGAAGGTCATAGGACAACCTCGGGTATCAATCCCTGCCTTGCCCATTGCTTAACAGAGTCTGTTGTTGTTCACTACTGTGTACACCAGTCTAGCCAGCCTGCAAGTTTCTGGGGATTCTCTTTTCTCTATCTTGCCATAGGGATTTACAGAACCAGGACCACAAACCCAGGAATGGCAACACCAACAAACAACTGGATCCTTTAATGTCAATCATTAATTAAGAAAATGTCCAACAGGATTGTCTACACTCCAATCTTATAGAGACATTTTCTCAGTTGAGGTTTCTTCCTCTCTGTTGACTCTAGCTTGTGTCAAGTTGACATAAAAACAAGCCATACTCACTAAACATCCCTCCTTCAGCCAGGTAGTGATTATTACACAATCATATGAATATACTTAATGTCACATTTTAAACACAGAATAATAGGCATATTTTAATTTGCATATAAGCTATTTCTTAATGATGAAGAAAAGTATTTAGGAAGAATGTCAACTGTGAATCTATCTATATATCTCAGTCAGATACTTATTGAGTATGGAAACATTACAGTTTTTCTTGTGATTAGATGCTGTTCACAAACACTGGTCTATCTCCATATTCACATAGACTAGGAGCCTGATTTTCCTCCTTGTCCAACTACCATTCCTGCTCTCCTTCGTTCCCTTCTGGTTACCAGATGCCTTGAGATGGGCAACCTGTATCTTATTGGGTAATTTTTTTTTAATCTTTCAACAGTATGCAAGTGGATCAATGGAATCGAATTGAAGACCCAGAAATGAACCCCCACACACCTATAGTCACCTAATTTTTGACAAAGAAGCCAAAACTGTACAATGGAAAAAGGACAGCATCTTCAACAAATGGTGCTGGTCCAACTGGATGTCCACATGTAAAAGAATGAAAAATTAGACCCATACTTATCACCTTGAACAAAACTTAAGTCAAATGGATCAAAGACCTTAACATAAGGCCAGACACACTAAATCTACTAGATGAAAAAGTGGGAAAAACCCTTTTTGTTAATGGTTATTTATTACTTCAAGTTACACCTCCATAACAGTGCCCTCTTTCCACCCCTTCCACTCCCACCCTCCCACCCTCTACCCCCTCTCCCTCTGTCCTACTCCTCCTGAGTGGAATGTCCCTACATATCAGTCCCCTGCCCCAGTTCAGCAGTCATATGAAGGCTAAGAGCTTCCTCATATACATGACAACAACACTAGGGCAAAGTGTCTCATTAACAGGTAACAAAGTCTATGTTCCTATTCCTTTTGATGCATTGATTGTAGTATAGTATTCTGTACTATATGGCTAAATTCCAAATATAAGTGAACGGATGCCATATGCATCCTTCTGAGTCTGGGTTAGCTTACTCAGGATGAGCTTCTCTAGTTCCACCCACTTGGCTGCAAATTGCATGATTTTGTTCTTTCTGATGGCTGAGTAGGATTCCATTGTGTAGATGTACCACAGTTTTATTTATCCATTCCTCGCTTGTGAGACATCTGGGTTGTTTCCAGTATCTAGCTATTGCAAATAAGGCTTCTATGAACACATAGATGAGGAAACTTCCTTGTGGTTTGGTAAGGAATCTAGGATGTATACCGAGAAGTGGTAAGGCTGGGTCTTGAGGTGGAGCTATCTCATGTCTTCTAAGATATCAGCAGAATCATGAAACTGAAAAGCTTCTGTAAGGCAAAAGACACTGTCATTCAAACAAAACATCAACCTACAGATTGGGAAAAGATCTTTACCAACCCCACATCTGACAGAGGACTAATATCCATAATTTATAAAGAACTCAAGAAATTAAATAGCAAGAAACCAAATAATCCAATCAAAAAATGGGGAACAGAGCTAAACAGAGAATTCACAAAGGAGGAATCTCTAATGGTTGAGAGACACTTGAAGAAATGCTCAGCATCCTTAATCACCAGAGAAATGCAACTCAAGACAACTCTGAGATTCCTTCTCACACCTGTCAGAATGGCTAAGATCAAAAGCTCAAAAGACAGCACATGCTGGTGAGGGTGTGGAGAAAGGGGAACATTCCTCCATTGCTGGTGGGAGTGCAAGCTTGTATAATCATTGGGTAACTTTACCTTATCTTCCCCAGTAGAACTAATTGATCCTTTTGGGAAAGTACTTTGTGTGGTCATAGTATCGGTGATGAAGAAGGCTAACTACCTCCCAAGATTTTGATTGGTGAATCCCTTATCCAACCTCTTCCTGGTTGTAATGGAGTAGATGTGCTCCTGCTCTAGAAATGCCAGTCTTTATGCTCCTGATTGTCACTGTCTCATCTATCCTACGTTATGAGAATCACACAAGTACCCAGGTAAGAAGTAAAATCAAGGATACTGATCTTGTCCCATTTTGAATTTTTGTATTTTTTTCATCATGGACTTTTATGCTGATTTTGAGTTTTTAAAATATGTTAAAATAAAACTTATTTTGTTTACTAGTGCCTTTTAGGTTTTGTTTTGTTTCTTGTTGCCTTGCTGCCTCCTTAATATGTGCTTTGGACAAGAACCCAACGCACACTTCATCCATGCTGTAGCATTAACAGCAACAAGTTTTTAAAAAGGGAGTGGAGAACAAAACAGCCATCCCTGCATCAGGTATTCAACTGTTCAAAGAAAGTTAAGTCAGGTGCCCATCAAGCATTCAGTGCAGCAAAGACTTGAGCAGGCTTTTCTGTGACCTTAAGTAGAAAAGAGCCAAGTGTGAATGACTTTCATATACATTTTTTGACAAGACCATTTCAACCTAGAATCAAAAGCTTACATTTAAATGCTATAAAGTGCATATCTATGAAAAATGAAGTTCCTGCAGGCTAACTTTCTGCATTTCTGTTCTCTTTAAAGAAGGTATTAGAGCCGTTCGGTCTTCTTAAAAGATTTTTATTGTTTCATGATAAGGAACAAGAAGCTGTCAACAGATTATGTGGCAAACAGGTAAAAAAAGAAAGCAATGTGGCCAGAGTACTAAGTATATCAGTCAATTGTGTCTTCAAGTGACCAGACCCAGTGTGTGTGTGTGTGTGTGTGTGTGTGTGTATGTGTGTGTGTTCTGTATCTCTCTCACCCAGACTTATTAGTTCTCAACAAGCATATACAGCTTTGTCTTTTCAGCACCACAGAACTGCACTCCTTGACTAGGCAATGGCACAGCAACCTCCTGGTAGATGACACCGGGCCCAGACAGTCTGCTCTCTTATTCCCAAGGACTGCATTTGGAATCAGCTTGACAACGTGCTGGTCAGATCTCTGTACAGGACTGGTGAGAGGAAAACCTGTCTGTTCTTTCCACAGGCTAGGCAGATGCCATCACACCGAGGGCTCAGTGGGAGAGCCAGGATAACGAGGCATTTTGAAACCCGCAGACATTGTCAGAAAGACAGAAACTGGGAAAAGGGCTTAGGTGGTGAGTGACTATTTCTCAAAGGTGCAATGGAACACAAAATGAATCTCAGTTTAGGTGAGCCAGTGAGATGAGGAAAAGGGTTGTGCTGAAAATTGTTTACCACTAGATGTGGCTTAGCTTTGATGCCTGGCCTCCTTGTGATGTAGCCTTGGTGTGTATGAACTGAAATAAAAAAAAAAAAAGGATTTGCCAATTTTGCTACTTTGTATTCCTGTGGACTCTCATACACAATGGTGTTCCGTAAAGGTTGTACAGAGGCCAGGCATCTTTCACTTTTTTTTAACATTTAAAATTTTTTATTTCTTTATTTTACATTCCATAGTTCAACAAGTGTTTAGAATGATGTGAACTACTAGTTGTCTCCTATAATCTAGACCAAACCATACAAAATTTCATTGCTAGAGATTCATCAGTTTGAGCCTTTTCTTTTAGTCTTTTTGATGACAAATTAAAAGTGCCTGAAGCACAGGCAATGTCTACTAAGCACACCCTGCAGAATATCTTAAAGTCGTTAAGATGTCATGTTATCTTGGTTGGTCATCCAGCCTGACTGGCCCAAGTCATCCCTGGGTTAACCAAATAGTCTTGAAACAATTGGCAGAAATCTTTTTCATTCTTAAAAGTTGTATTAAGGAATAAATTATACAATCCCCTTTCCATTTGGAGTTGGCTGTGAGCACCAAATGATCAGATCTCTGTGAGCAGGGCAGTAGAGAGAGACAACCTGTGAGATACAAATGTCTAGTTAATCTATTGGATTACTATCTTCAGTAACAGAATAAACCTGTAGAGTCAGGATACTGGGTCTTAGCTACCTTGAAGGTTTCCACTGGGAAGAGTAATAGGCATTGAACACAAACGTCATCTCCTTCATGATGACATGTCACCTCTGGTCTAATATGGAATCTTCCCATCCCTCCTGAGCTTCCATCCTTTTACTGTTACGAGTGCGGTCAGAGGAAACCTTCTCACATGAGTGAAAGTCACAGCAACTACCAAGTGTTCTGATAACTCAGCCATAGATGCATGAGGTAACTCAATAATAACTTATCAAATGGCTGTGTGTATTGTCTGCTAACAGACAGATAATTCAGAGGAATGTAGGAAAAGATAATATCACTCATAACATGGATAACATTCTCACATGGAATGGGACTTCCTGTGACACTCACTTAGGGCATCAACTGAACATGTCTCACAATGAGTATGGTTGTTTACACTCTCCTGACCCTTACTTCAGACAGAAAACTACATAAGATTCTTCCACAGACCTCCACACATCTTTTCTGTGTGCTTGTTCTTAAGTTATCCATTCTTTAGATAGACTATAAACTCTGTAATCATGAGACAAGTTAACATGTATATGTGAACAAAGTACACTGTATTAATTCAATGAATTCTCAGGTGTTTCTACCAACCAGATCCCTCTGTTTCCTGGTTCAAAACAAACAAGACTAAGATAGTGCAGCCAAGGTAATACATATTCTAAGTATTGTCACTAGTGTTCAAATTGATGGCTTTGAATCTGTACTCTCTCTCTATGTTGACTGGCAAGAAACAGATGGTCCAGTTCTTTACCTCTGTTACCCTACCTAGCACACTACAGATACCATAACTAAGGCTCAAAAATATTTATCATATGATTGAATACATAAATATGTTTTGTATGATAGCCATGAACCAGACATTTCCAAAGAGCTAATAAGAGACACATTTCCTGCCTTTGAGGAACTCTTACTCCATCAAATTTCAATGAAACCAGCAAAGCCTCATCATGTTGAACTTTCAATGAGGCTGCAGGTATTAATCTTGTACCACATATATTAAAATCAGCATGTTAATTTTAAATATAATTTAAAATGATTGAGCTTAAATATGCTATAGCGAAAACGGCAGCCTACAGACTGGGAGAAAATCTTTACCAACCCCACATCTGACAGAGGGCTAATATCCAAAATCTACAAAGAAATTAAATGCCAAGAAACCAAATAATCCAATCAAAAAATGGGGGACGGAGCTAAATAGAGAATTAACAAAGGAGGAATCCCTAATGGCTGAGAGACACTTGAAGAAATGCTCAACATCCTTAATCATCAGAGAAATACAACTCAAGACAACTCTGAGATTCCATCTCACACCTGTCAGAATGGCTATGATCAAAAGCTCAAATGACAGCACATGCTGGCAAGGGTGTGGAGAAATGGGTACCCTATTCCACTGCTGGTGGGAGTGCAGGCTTGTGCAACCACTATGGAGGTCAGTCTGGCAATATCTTAGAAAACTTGGAATAGCTTTGCCTCAGGACCCAGACATACCACTTCTGGGTATACACCCAAATGCCTCTTCACGGAATCATAAGGAAGTTTCCTCATCTATGTTTATAGCAGCCTTATTTGTAATAGCTAGAAACTGGAAACAACCCAGATGTCCCTCAACCGAAGAATGGGTTAAAAAACTGTGGTACATCTACACAATGGAATATTATTCAGCTACCAGGAACAATGAAATTATGCAATTTGCAGCCAAATGGGTGGAACTAGAAAAGCTCATCCTGAGTGAGCTAACCCAGACTCAGAAGGACACATATGGCATCTATTCACTTATAGTAGGATTTTTAGCTATATAGTAGAAGGTATCAATACTACAACTAACACACCAAAGGGAACTTGGACATAGACTTCTTATTTTTTTATTTTTATTTTTTATTTATTTTTTATATATTTTTTGATTTTTTCTATTTTTTTAGTCCTTTTTATCTATTTGTCTGCTTATTGGTTTGTTTGTTTAGTAGTTCTCTCTCCCAGGCAATGAGACACTTTTCACTGATGGTACTGCTTCGTAGACCCCCAATGAATGAAGAGGCTCTTGGCCCTCATTCGACCTCTCAACTGAGATGAGGGACTGTTATATAAGGACACCCCACCCCAGAGAAATGGGATGGAAGGGTTAGGAGGTAAAGAAAAAAAAAATGAAATGTGATGTTTCAGCCTTTTACTACTAATTGACATAAGCTGTTTAGGATAATTAAGAAATGCAAACTAATGGCTATGCAAGCCGGTCATTCTGTTAGGTACTATGACAGCCTATTGTAGTTATTTTCTAAGCTAATCAGAAATAAACCTGCTAAGAGACAAGCAACATCTGCTTACCCTAATATAAGAGATAGATAGGGCCTCTTCAAAAACCTCAAGAGATCTGTTTAATATGGCATTCAAAGATGTTTTCATAACTTTAGATTTTTTTATATCAAGACATATCAACTCCTGACAGCACCCCCTACTCTACCCCAAGTAGAAGATGAGCATCGAAGAATCTCCAGTGGGAGTAGATTGAATTAGTCGCAAGCCTATCTCTTGGTAGGAAAAGCCCCTTGCTCCAACTGTAGACAGAATGCTGTCCAAAAAGGACAAAACCTGGAAGCAGGTAAGTCGACAGCCTAGCTCTGCCAAGACAGGGTAGGTATGTCCTTCATAACCCCTGCTCTACAATCAATGTCTATCAGAGAAACGGGGCCAAACGACTGAAGATCAATGCTGTAATGTATGGAGAGAAAATGGGAACTGTCCAGGCAGCCACTGGTATGTCATTTCTTAGTTTTGGAAGCTGCAGGCCCTGCACTTCCTATATAATCAGATATATTTATCCCTCTCAGGTCTCTGAGGTGGTTGAAGAACAGATAGCTAGAGTCTCATAATTTAATTTTGAGTTGTTTAGGAGTCAAGAGAGTGTTATACATCTAAGAAGATACTTTTAAAATTGTGTTGCAAGTTAGTATGAATGTTGAGTCAGATATAGAACTTTAAACTCATGGATGGTTAGATAGTAGAATGTTAAAGTCAGGTACCAAATACATATGGACTGGACATTGGGAATGTACGCTAAGCCATATAACCCTCATAACTGTGGCCTAATTACCTCTGTTCTTTTGTGTTGTATTTATTATTATAAGAGAAAGAGCCATTTGTTGGACTGAAAGGGGAAACTGTAGGGGGAAATAAGATATACCTTAAACTTAAAAGAAAAAAAAAGGGAAGAGGATGGGGGGTTGAGGGTGGGTGGGTGGGACTGGAGGGGGGAATAGGGAGGGGACTGTGATTGAGATGTAACTTGAAGAAATAAAAAATAAAGGAAAAATATGCTATAGTGTTTTGCAAAAGACCATGTGAGAAGAAAATAAAGAAGAATAAGATATGAACTTGATTTGAATCTTGCCATGACTTAATTACTGCCACAACACAATGTTGAGTAAGAAAATGAATTGTTGAGCTATTTTTCATTCCTCTCGAGGGTTCAATGTTGTCTTTCAGGAGGAAGTGCTAAGCAAAAAGCATTGTGGATGAGAATAATCAGAACAGTTCTAAGGAGATCATGAAGTAAGTCCAAATTCTTAGAAATCAGCATATATTTGAAATAGTACCTCTATATGCTTATAGAATGATGTATTCACAGACTTCTAAAGTTCTAGATTGTAATGAATAACTAGAATGATGAATAAGAACATTTCAAAAATAGAAGAAACAATGTGTAAAGTTATGATAATCTTTGGGAACTCTGAAGGGGAAAAAGTAGATATCTATAGTCAATAATAAAGAGTCGTGAAGGAGAAAGTTAGAGGAGGAAACAATAGTGCTGGCCTTAAATGAATTAGAAATAAGAAGCCTCCAATGAGAGACTGTCTGAAAGAGGCATTCAGTATTACAGCAGATGATTATTCTTCCATCGTTAGTGTAGGAACTTTCCAGTCAGAAATGTGCCTGGAATGATGCTCAGTGCCTTCAATCCTCCTAGTTGCCAATACTCTGCAAGATGAATTCTCAACATTTAAGGAGACGTTTCATTTCTCCAGTCTCTCCAGCTACATGTCAACCCCATCTCCACCATACTGACACCATGATGACTGACGTTGGTTTTGATTTGACATGTCAGCCGTTGAAATACACAGGCACCCTCACACGCACACGCACAGAGCCTTCAACTTGAGATTTGATTGGCATCAGTCATTTCATAACCTGTCTCCTGGGGATCAGACCAATGGACCTTTTTAAAGTCTGCCTTACTGAACTGACCCTTCTGGTCTCGATATATGATTCACACTTGCTAATCTTCCTGAGAGCCTTCCGTACTCCTAACAAGCCTGTCATTTTCTCCTTCCTAGACATATTTTTTCCTTAGGTACAAGATGATTTAAAATATTTTTTATATCTGCTCTTAACTTTTGTGGGGGAGAAATTGCAGAAATGCTCTGAAGTAACTAATCAAATTGATTAGAGAATTTTTATAAAAGAATGTAGACATCATGGTGTTTGTAAATTATATGTAAAGATATACAAGGCTCTGATTCAATCCAGAAAATACAGCATAATAAAACATTTGAATCACAAAGGTCTTTGCAATTTAATACAACCTTCCACTAGACAAAAAGAAACCCTCTACCATCTGCCTCAGATAATTAGTCTCTATTTGACACTTTCTGTTAATTGAAGTTCTTTTGAAAGCCAATCTCATTCCGAGTTCCTCTGTCTCTTGAAAGTGCATCCTCACTTAATAATATGACTCTTTAACTGTGACCTCCATGAGCTAACTGCCTTTTTATTGTATCTGATTATTTGTTCTTTTTAATCTAGAACCACACAAAGTTTGCCCCACATCTCTTCCCTTGGTGATGTTCTATTGACCTAATTAATGTAAATGGCTTCAGTTCCAAAGATTTATTATTTTCTCAACCAAGGGCAGGGTCTTCTACCCTCCTTCTTCACTCCCCCAGTCTTCTCTATGGGTGCAGAAGACAATCACGTCTGAGAAGACCTATGATGACAACTGTAAAGAATCCTGAAAAGTGACTCATCTCTTGCCATCCTTCGCATTTTTATACTATTTTAACATCCCCTTAATCACAGTATGGTCATAATTTTATATCTTTGAAAACATGCCAAAAAAAAAAGTCTGAATAGAAAAGAGAATTGTAATGGATTGAGGTCATATAACAGGCACTGTGCTAAACTAAAGGATAAAATCATTTTAAATGTATAAACATAGCAATTTCACTCAATAGAAACAATAGAACAATAGAAACATCCTTAATCCATATAAGTGTGCATTAAGTACTGTGATGTGTTGTATTCTTTCAGATGATTTAAATAACTGAGGCTGACCATGTGACTTCTTTTCAAAGAGGGGATAGAGAAAAGAGGGCTATGCCATCTGACACATGGAAGTTAGAAGTGAATCTACAAAAGCCACAATATAAAAAGACTAATATGTAAAATAACACCCATACTGTTTTTAGACCACAATAATATGCTGTTCACACAATGTCTGGGGTCATAATTAACTCCTCTCTAGGATTCATAGTCTTCCCACTCACACCCAGACTGTAATCTATCTCATAAAGCTTTTTGAGGATATTGCTAGTACTTGTACTACCAAGCTAAAACCTGGTTGCCATGTGCCTTAATACCTTAAATGCTAAAAAACAATAATATAAACTTGTAAACTACATTCATCTTCAACTGATACTATTTCCTTCTTAAGCCCTTATTCCAATGCTTTGAGTTCAATTTCAAGAGTTACACTTGTAGATTTCATACTTTTTAATGTGTAAGAGTTTTACATATTCATGAAGCAAAGGGTAAGAGTTTGACACCTTTTTATGAGGTGTAATGATCAAATCAGGATTATTAGCATCCATCTCATTATCAGGTATCATTTCTTAATGTCAGGCTTTCATCCCTTTGCTCTTCTAAATTGCTGTCTATCCTAACACACTCACTTCCCAGAGAAGTCTTGTCACCTCTAGAACCTAGAATCAGGGTGACTATCCACCCCAAGTTCACCTGAAGCTTCACGCTAAGTAGCTACATGCTGCAAGCAATAAGGCCATATCTTATCAGCATTTACACCCAGTCTGAAGATACTGAGATCTCAAATTCAGTCTCACCAAAGCAGATAGGAGGACAGTGCTGAATGAAATTAGGGGAGTAGGCAAGCTATGAATTGTAGTAGAACCCACCTAAGGCCTGAACCAGAATGGCTCAAGCAGGTCAGGGGCACATAAGCCAAGACCATATGATCACACTACGATCCAAGCAAAGTTTCTCTCCCAGCACTCTCCAGCCCTGTTTTCACATGCACGAGTAGGACGTACCTCCAAAATCTTCCTAGTTGCAGTACCACCTACTATGTCCTTAGAATAGACAGGGTCTTTCTTTGTGCCTGGTGTGATAGACTTTGGATTCCTGTTCTAAACCAATACTTGACTACGAAGAACCTTATGATTCTATCCTAATTGTCCTAGATCCCAGCTTGCTTGAATCACTCTGTACCAGCAAAGCTTCCAAAATGGTGAATGTGCAGAAAAAAAATAAATGTGGGTAAAATTAAACAAATGTTAATACACTGATTTTTAAAACTCTTATTAATTATAGATAGGAGAGTGTGTGTTTTTTCTTTATCTAACAAGGACATAGAAGTACTAAAAGCAATGGAGAAACTGATCTACAAGGATTTATGCACTTCATTACTTGAAGATGTATTTTTACAAAGCAGGAAATGTATGTGTGTGTGTGTGTTTCTATGTGTGTATGTGCATGTAGAAACTAATAGTCAACTTATGATCGCATGTGGAGGCCAGAGATCAGCATCAGTTGTCTTTTTCAATTGCTCCTATTTTTTAAGACAATGTCTCTCACTAAGTCTGGAACTCACTGTTTCACTAGCTAGTCAGTAATCCTGAGATATTCTCCAGTCTTCGCCTATCCAGAGTTGAGATTATACCATGTACCACTATCCTTCCCTTTTACCTAGGAGCTGTGGACTGAACTCAAGTCTTCATACTTGCGTGACAGGTTCTTTCCTGACCAAGCTATCCTTTCAACTCTGTGTGTTTTGATAAAGGATAACTTGATGTTGGATAAACTTGACTGTAAACAAAATTGTCATGTGATCCCTAGCCGGCTGAAGAGATAAATAATCTAAATGGATCGTCCAGCCACTGTGGATGGATTTTCTCTTCTTACTACCAATGCTATTTGCTTATACCAGACATCCATTAAAGTGCCAAGTAGAAAGAGAAGTCACCATGGATCAGAAGAGAGGTCATGAGAGGAACAGCATGCCAAACAGTAGGATATTTTCCGTCAGGAAATAAAAACTTATTAGAGTCTCATGACAATTTGTTTCATACTTTTATCTTTCTAATATTAAAAATGCAGGGTACTAACAAACACTCATCAGGGGGAAATATTCTAATAAAATGTAGACAGAAGTAAACTGTAATCATAATCCTAGGAGGTAGCCATATTTCCCCATCTGTAAAATATTGAGAAAGACCTGTACATCCTCTACATACAAGTTGGAATGGAAATCAAACATAAATGTGAAGGGATTTTGCAAACTTAAAGCAGACTTCATGAATGCAAGATGGCTAAATGCTAGTTGCATACATTTTTGCAAACCTACAAAGAATACAAATGAGATAGTGTGCTTCTTTTCTTCACCTCCTCCTCACTGCATTTAAAAGTTTGAAAAGTAGTTATTTAAACTTCAAATGAATCCAAAGTTTACTCACCTACATTGTCTTTTTTGTTTGTTTCCTGGCTCTTTGAATGTCAATGAGTGTATTCCTCAAAATTACTGCTGTCAATTATGAAGGTCCTTATCTTAGCATTGATTTTTACATGTGCAAATCAATAGCAGGATATAGTCCAATAATTAATATTGGGAAACAGAATTGCTTCTCTTCCCAGGCATTTGGCTTTAGGCACGGAAGTATTCCTCCTTTACTAACAGTGTGGTTTTATGTTTATTTCATTTTGTTTCTGATTCTAAAAAATTCTGATTCCCACACAGCACTACATATTTCAAATTCATCTGAATTTTAGAAATAACTGGTTTTTATAAAAAAGAAACAAAATATTTCACACAAAATATATCTTAGATGTGATTAAACTCCCATTTCACATAATTTCACCATGTATTCTATAGCACTGGTGAGACATTGCCCAAAGAATTTGATTTTTCACAAATATTGCTCTGCACCCAGCATTGTGTAAGGGACCCAAGGAGTAAAGCTTAACATATTCTTCTTCCTTTAGTGGCTTCACAACGCATGACCCATGATGTGGAATGAGACTGCCATGTTAAACACATGGTGTTCAGTAAGACAGAACAAAGAAGTATGAGATGCCCTTTGGTACATACATTACATTCATGATCTGCAACTGTTACCTCATATTGGCTAAGGCAGCCGTTTGCCCATTCCTCTTTCTAGCTGCATTCAGCAGCAACGAGAACCTGAAGCTAGCTAAGACAAAGCTGTTTACCTCAAGGACTTGGGTAAGTGCTACAAGCCAGAACCCACTCCATCACCTGCCTAGAAAACCAGTGACAAACTTTCACTCCCAGTGCTCTCCAAACCCTGCCTAGGATGTTGGGAATCGGTGTATGCTGAACAATGATGCTGACCTTCAAACTTCTCTTTGTTCTGGGTACTGGGTAACCAAGCAAAATTCACAAAGACTCTGGTAACTCTATGTGTGTTCATGTGTAAACTCCAGAATTGGAAGGCAGGGCCTATTGTTTGAAGAAAAAGAGCGATTATCTTTAACCCATTGGATAGTTGATCATACTTGGCAAGCAGCAGTTTGAATAGCCTTCAGAGTAATCAGTTAAATATGATTTTTAAAAATGCATGTGTTAATGTATATATCATAACTGTCAAGAGGTGGGAATGTGATCTACTGATATTTTTCTTTGTTACTATTGTGAGAGCTAGGACCATGTGGGAAATTACCAAGAGAAATTCAGTAATATCATTTGGTCTTTGAGTAACTATGGTTATGGTTAGATACTTAAATAACTGACTGATTGTTCAAATACACATGAAGTTGCCATAGGATGGAAAATCAAATACAGATCAATGGATGATAGATTTCTGCATCTGCCATAGGCCAGGAGTCACACACCATCTGAGCATACCAAAAGAGGCCAGAATGAAAGCAGTGACCATGAGGACCAGTCACCTCTCCTCAGAGCTGCAGCTTCTGACCTGCCAATATCAAGACATTTCTTTTATTATAAAACCATTTTCAATTATTACAGAACATAAGGCTAGCACAGAAAACCTCAAATAGATACTTCAAAAGAAGCCAACTAATTAGAAATATAAATCTACCATACCAAATACTACATTTCCACTCACATCATTGAGTTCTTTATTTGCCTGTATATGGCAAATTTTATAAAGATCACAGGGTAGATTTACATTTGAAACCACATTTTGTGGTTTTTGTATCTTTCCATATCATTTTGTGTGATCATTGCATGACTCAAGTGTCAATAGAATATTTCTATTAATAGATTTATTTTACCTAATTAAAAATTTACTATCCTCTTGGCTACGGAAGATATTTCCCATTTCTTTCTATGAGTGATCTTGGGATCATTATAGACAAGTTGACCCTCAAGCATTGATCCAGAATTAATTCTTTACAGCAAATTTTTGAAAGTGGTAGCATCATTTTAAAGAGTCATCAATTTCTAAACATGCTTGATAAACATTGCCAAACAATTTTCCACCTGTGTGCCAGGGTTCATCTTGACCACAATGTGTGAGATCACCATTTTCCTTTATCTTCCAAAACTGCTGCTTATTTTTAAATTACTTTCTTAGCAATGATTGACAATTGTGTTCTAATTTATATTCTTTTGATCATAAAATGAGGTAAATAAGCTTATTAGACCTAAAACTTGATGCCTGTCAGTATGTTGCAATTATTTTTGCATTCCTTGTTCATGCCATCTCACCATTGTGGGGGATAAAACCTTTAGTGTAGTGTCCTGCTTTGCTCTCTGATGTGATGAGTACCATGACTAAAAGAAACTTAGGGGGAAATGGTTTAATTGGCTTCCTCTTCCATTCACAGTCTTTCATTGAGGAATGCCAGGGCAGGAGCTCAATCAAGAATTGAGGCAGAAACCAGGAAGGAATGCTCGTCACTGAGCTCTTTTTGACTTATGCTCAGTTGGCATTCTTTACAATCCAGGACCGTCTGCCTAGTGGTAGCTGCCCATAGTGGACTGAGCCCTCCTGCCTCAATCAATAATCAGCACAACCGCTCACAGACACAGACATGGCCAATCTGATCTGGACCATCCCTCATGTAAGGATGCCTCTTCCCAGGAGACTATTGGTTGTGTCAAGTTGACAATAAAAAATAACCAGGACATGCAATAAATATAAGATTTTTTTGTCTTATCTGGGAAATGGAAAGATAGCTTACTGAATAAGAGTATTTGCTGCTCTTGCAGAGGACCCAGGTTCATTTCCTAGCACCCATGTGGCAGTTCATAAGCATCTGTAACTCCATGTCCAAAGCATCCTACACTTTATTTTGGCCTCTCCAAGCACTACATATAAGTGGTACATATGCATACAATCAGGCAACACACTCACACATATAAATTGAAAAATAATTTTTTTCTAAAAAGAATTATTGGATTTCTGTTATGGTGGGTTTTTTTTAATTATGTTTATTTATTACTTTAAGTTACATCTCTATCACAACTCCTTCCCTTCACCCTTCTTGGTCCCACCCTCCCACCTTCTACACCCTCTCCCACCTATCCTACTCCTCTGGTGTGGGTTGCCCTCACATCTCAGCCCCCTCAGTTCTCCAGTCATATGAGGGCTAAGTGCTTCCTCTTACACTGGGGACCGACATGGTAGCTCCACTAGGGCAAAGTGTCCCACTAGCAGGTAACAAAGTCCCTGTTCCTGTTCCTTTCAGTCTATTGGTGGTAAAATAGTTATCCTGTACTAAATAGCTAAAATCCAGTTATAAGTGAATACATGCCATGTGCATCTTTCTGGGTCTGAGTTAGCTCACTCAGGACGAGCTTTTCTAGTTCAATCCATTTGGCAGCAAATTGCATGATTTCCTTGTTTTTGATGACGTGGTACATTGTGTAAATGTACCACGGTTTTTTTGTTTGTTTATTTGTTTGTTTGCTTGCTTGGCTTTTTGAGACAGGGCTTCTCTGTGTAACAGCACTGGCTGTCCTGGACTCACTTTGTAGAGCAGGCTGGTCTCAAACTCACAGAGAGCCACCTCACTCTGCCTTCCGAGTGCTAGGATTAAAGATATGTGCCACCACACCCGCCTTACCACAGTTTTTTATCCATTCTTCTGGTGTGACATTCTAACACATTTAGTGGGATCACTATTTATATCATGTTATTTTTCTCAGGACTCTTCCCTATTGAGAGCATGTCCACCGTTAATTGCCACTTACATAATTAAGTCACCTCCTTAACATGCACACACCATTAGTGTGGATAATGGGAGTATTGATGTGTTTCCTTACATTTATATGATGCATGAAGCTGGACATGTATTTATAGAGTCCTTATGAGTACACAGCCCTATGTTAATAACTGTTCCTGATGTCCCTTGCTCTGTCTTTTAGAAGTTACAATGAGCTAAATAAGATTTTGTATTTAAAAATGAACAATTGTCTCATAATATTATTGTTTTATTAAAGATGAGTAAGTTGAGACAGAAAAGCTCTAAGATTAGGATGAGATTTGATATAATTTTTTATTATTCTAAACACATTGTTATTTTTCTAGTATTTTCTACTAACATAAGACATTTCATCAACTGGACCCAATCTGTATTACAACATTATTTCTAGTTTCCCCAATGAGCAAGTCTGGACTCCCCACTAGTACAACTAATGTACCTATGTCATTCTAATTTCCAGCAAACAAAAAGTAGGCTATGACCACCGTCCTTTATGTGATCGCTCCCTTCTTCTCCCATAGACAACTATCATTCTTTTTGAAAGGTTCCCATATCTTCAAACCATTTCATAAAATTTCCTTCTATGTTGTAGAACCAGAAGTAGTTAGGATTTACTTTCATTCATCTTGCATACAGTTAATAATGATATGATGATATAATCCATTTTATTTTTTCTAGCATGTTGACAATAATTGATTAATTGGGAAATATGGAAGGCAAGGCATGTATGTTGGAGGTCAGAGGGCAGCTTTTGGGGTCATGTTCCATCTTCCATATGTAGATTCTGAGGATCAAACTCGGGTTGTCAGGCTCAGTGACAAGGGCCCTCTGCCAGTTGAGCCATTTCCTCTGCCAGTCTTGGTCATTTTCAAATGAGAAAATGGAAACACATGATGATTGGTGTATAGTTTACATCACAATAACGAGTGTTACAATCTCATATAGCTCAAGTTGGCTTTAAACATGCTATGTAGCTAAGAAATAACCTGAATTTCTGATCCCCCTGCCTCCATTCCCTAGTGCTTTGGTTTTAGGCTTGTATATCCACACTTGGATTTATGAATTTCTGGGCACTGAATCCAGATCTTTGAACACACAAAGGAAGCACTCCACCAACTGGGCTGGTTCCCCAACCCTATGGAAGCATATCTTACCTCAATTATATTTCTCACAGAAACAAGTACAGTTTGCATATACCCTGGACACCTTATTCAGTCCTATTGAGCAAACATTGCCTGTTCTTTTTGCTATCACATTATAGGTTTTTCTTCAACATAAATTGTATACACATATGTGAATCAACTAGTGACTACAACTTTTACTAGAAATAAACAGTTGAAAACTCTGTTACTATAGTCTTTACACAAAAGAAGAAGTTTCACTTGGATTCATACACAGTCATAGATTGGTGCAAATTTTAACCCTATTATTCCTGCTAGAACTGCTTTGGTAAATGGAATCATTGTAAGCAATTGTTTGTTCACGTTTATTTTTGTAACTCATCATCACAAAGTATTTCATTAACTGCTTTGAATGTGTTGCTATGCCATTTCAAGTTCCCACAAAGGACCTACTAATCACATATATAAATTAATTGCAGGTACAGAATATTGCATTAGAGAAAATTGAACAAATTGACTTTAAGAAAAGAAAACATAATTGTATAATTTTAGGAAGGAATAAATATTGACCAAAAAGTACATTTTTAGAAGTAATGTTGTCTCTGATCAGCCAGAAACATGTTCTTGATCAATATTTGCAGTTTGATTCATTTCTGAACACATAGAACTTGATGGACTTGTCAATACAGTCAAAGATTTGAGAGGGACAGAGAGTGAGAGAGAGAAAGTTAGAGCAAGTGAGGGTGGAAAAATAATTTTTATATAAGCTTTTCTTAATGCTTCTGTTTCATCTTTAATATGTTTTCTAGCTGTCTACATCAAGAGGGAAGATGGGGAAGTTGAACTCCCCTGAAGGAAAGACACTTGTTAAGACCACAGCATGAACTAAAACAAGAGCATCCACCCCCTGGGTAAGAGAGACAGCAAGTGGAGAGTCAGTGATGACTAGACGTAATGGAAGATTGGTAGATTTTCAGTAGGAAAATAAAGGGCAAATTAGAAATAATCTGCTCTTGAGTGGAGGATGACAAATTCTCAAACACTAGAATTTTTTCAAATTGCTTCATATTTTCCCTGAAACTTTTAGGTCATCAAAATCAACAGACCTTGGCATTCTTTTGTTTGTTTGTTTTTCAAGATGGGGCCTCTCTGTGTAGCCGTGGCTAGCCTGGAACTTACTCTGTAGACCAGACCGGATTTGAACTCACAGAGATCTGCTTACCTCTACCTTCTGAGTGCTGAGATTAAAGACATGTGCCACCACATCTGAAACCTTTGGCATTCTGAATGGGGAAAGGTAAAATTAGTTTGGTGAGTTTCCCAGAAGTCACAAGGAGAACTAGGTTTTATCTTTGTCTACAAGAATGTTGTGGTTTGCTGGTGGGAGTGCAGGCTTGTGCAACCACTATGGAGGTCAGTCTGGTGATATCTTAGAAAACTTGGAATAGCTTTGCCTCAGGACCCAGCCATACCACTTCTGGGTATACATCCAAATGACTCCACACCGAATCACAAGGAAGTTTCCTCATCTATGTTCATAGCACTTTATTTGTAATAGCTAGAAATTGGAAACAACCCACATGCTCCTCAACTGAAGAATGGATTAAAAAACTGTGGTACATCTACACAATGGAATACTACTTGGCTATCAGAAACAAGGAAACCATGCAATTTGCAGCCAAATGGATGGAACTAGAGAAGCTCATCCTGAGTGAGCTAACCCAGACCCAGAAGGATGTACATGGCATCTATTCACTTATAGTCGGATTTTAGCTACATAGTACAGGATATCTATACTACAGCCAACGCACCAAAGGGAACATGGACATAGACTTTTTTGTGGGTTTTTTTTTTTTCAGTTTTCTCTCCTTGGCAATGAGACCCTTTTTACTGGTAGTACTGCCTTGTAGGCTCCCAGTGTATGAAGAGGCTTTTGGCTCTTATATGACTGCTGAACTTGGGCAGGGGACTGTTATGTAGGGACACTCCACTCCAGAGGAGTGGGATGGAAGGGTTAGGGGGTAGAGGGTGGGCGGGAGGGACTGGGAAGGGCAGAAAGAGAACAATATGATGGAGATGTAACCTGAAGCAACAAATAAATAAATTTTAAAAAAAGAATATTGTGGTTTCAATAAAGAGATATGCATGCAGGCATCCAATGGGTTCTGGTTGTATAAATGACATAAAATGTCAGTACAGGACATTAGGAACACTGAACAGGAAGAGAGTGATTTGCGGGACTTGACTCCATGAAGGATTCCCTGGTAGCAAGGAAATTCTATGATATTAAATTACAAACACTTTCATGCTTTCACATTTTGGAAATAATATTTTGGGCTCAAGCAGCAAACTTGCAATTATCCCTGGAAAGTCCCTGATCTTGTTATGTAACTGTGGGTAGCTTAGAGTTGCACAGATCAGGAAAGTGTAAGACAGAAGGAACTATTATGTGGGGTGGGATGCTTTTGAGATCTTTGACTATAATTCTTTGAAGATGAGACTTATGTTTGATTAAACAAGAAGGCAGAGGCAGACACAGTGAGGATAGGCTCACCAATGATCTTCAGTCCACAGAACTGTTTTCACTGACAAATGTTGGAAACGCAATGGAGAGAATCATTAGACACAAGGTTAGCAAATGAATCCAGCTCCCAGGGGTGCGCCAGTCGCCTCCCAAAGCATCATATTACCAGTGATTTTGCAGAGTCCAAAGTCTCCAAACCACTGATGAAATTGATGGCAAAAAAGCAAACCTGATTATAAAGCAGTGGCTTCTACAAGATGTAATCAGACAGTGACCCGGACATCTACTTGGTTCCCATAAGCTCATCTGAGCCAAGACCTGAAACAGTAGCAATTCCTTCATTGGTATGATGTCTTTCCAGAAAGGGGTGGGGGGGAGTTGGGACCAACTAACAGGGACCCAAGGCAGAGCAGCCACTCTGGCCAGCTGCACGCTGATGGAGGCCTCCAGACCCCACAGGCAAAGACAGTTCTCCTGAGAGTAACAGCTGGCATATATATTTCTATAGCTGTATTTCTATAGGAGTTGATAGGAAAACCTTTATTCTTGGAGAATCCTGCACAGTCTGCATTGAATTTAATAAGGACCCAAACCAGACTCAGCAGCTGAAGTTCTTCCTGTTGAGCCCAGAACTACTTTCTGAAGCAAAGAATCCCTAACAGGAGCTGCACTGTTGTGAAAACAAAAATAAAGTTACATAAATAGACCAGGTAAGGGCCTGTTTGCTGTAACACCTGAATATGAAAGACAAGGCATCAGGGAAATTGAAGAACTTTGGAGTATTTTAACAGAAACAACTTCCCTCATATGGCACTTCTTTTCATATAAGAATGCCCTTTGTGCTGGAG
The DNA here is from genome assembly GCA_907164525.1 of Lophiomys imhausi. Taxonomy (NCBI): domain Eukaryota; kingdom Metazoa; phylum Chordata; class Mammalia; order Rodentia; family Muridae; genus Lophiomys; species Lophiomys imhausi. The sequence continues at coordinate 3,414,412 of CAJQZJ010008587.1, read as the reverse complement.
TATGCTGGTGTTTTGTTTTATTTTGTTTTGCTTGCTTTGCTTTGCTTCATTGTAAGCAAGTGTACTCATTATTATTTAAAAATTGTAAAATGCCTGAATTAAAAACTAAGGAAATGGTTGATAAAACATCCTTTGGTTTCATTGCCCAGAAATAAGCATGGCAAATATTTTTAGGTATTTCTTCCATTCTTTTAACTAAACAAATTCATTCAACTCCTAGCAGATTTGGAACCTGGCCCGCTCTGTCTTGGCTCTGCTCATTTAACAGTATAATGAGCATTTCCCTTCATCATTAGATATCCTTCATAATTGTGAAAACAGAAATAAAGTTACATAAATTGTCAGGAAATTAATACACAAGGTTGAGCCTGTGTTAGCACATCTTCAGTGTTCTGCCTGAGATGTCCTTCCTCCCTTAAGTGCTAATATCCTGTCTCACTGTCACTGCTCAGTGGACTCTCCAGTTCTGAAAAGACATGAGTAGACTACCTCAAGCCTTGCCCCACCTCACTTGGCCAAGTACAAATCATTTATGATGTCTGCATAGTGCACAGGCCTTGACCAGAGCAATGGGCTAAGAGCTTTCTTCACATCTGCTGTCTCATTTCTTCTTCATTACAGCCTTGCTGTTGTGATGCACTGGTCTCCGCCTTTTATAGATGAAGATAGAGAAAATTAGTGTGCTCAAACAAGGGAGACTCCCCTCTATATAGGTAAAGCTATGGTCCAAACTCCAGTCTCATCATTGCTAAGGCCCCATCCTTTATATTGTCTGCTCAACAGTTTATGACCCAGTTTTGATTAGTTATCATGCATTGTGGTTAACTCTCTCTGCATTTATAAATACCATGATACTTAACCAGATTTAAAAATCAAAAACAAACAAAAAATGACTATGTTTGCTTCGTGATTTGTGGGTCGGGAGTGTAGAAAGGGTTCAGTGCTTGCTTTCACATTGACAGAACTTATTGGATAACACTCATAGAAAGTGGCTCTACATGTCTGCTGGTCTGGGAACACACTTGAGGTGGCCTGTGCTCAGCTGTATCTATATATGGCCTGTGGCTTCCCAACAGTCAGACAGCATTCATAGACGCTCTGAGCTCCCAGAGGCTGTGAGACAGAAAGTAGAAGCTGCCAGTCCAGTAATTCATTCATCAAAAATTTTCACTCTTTTCCACTGGTAGCAAGCCTCTCCAAGTTGCTTGAACAATCATAGACTATCATTACTAAGAGGTCTTAGTAAGAATGAGCATGCACCTTTAATATTTCATATCCTGGAATGAGCTGGTGGTAGATTTGGAGAAAAATGTTAATCATGTCTAAAACAAATAAGAAATTTAGCAGCAGCTCTAAAATGGCACAGTTCAAAATAGCTTTCTTCCATCATCAGAATGTTTGCGTTTTCTAATGTAGTAACTATTACACCTTAGGAGTGGAGTGTGATGTTTCAAGTAGCATGAGTGCTTGATTTCTGCTGTAGGAGATCATGGAGACTCTAAGGAGAAAAGCCAACTGCATGTCTCAAGGTCACTGGGGCTGCTGCCTTTGAAGGGATTACTCATTGTCTAAGGTGAGGGGCTCATGGTGGTGTCATCAGACCTAAGGCTGGGTCGCTAAACTGTCTCTGCTTCATGCCTCACCAAGTGATCCTCTCCTCCCATGCATACTTCCATCACTATGACATCATATCTGAGAATCCGACCAGCACTAAACCAATGCCTGTGGCTTGGTCTTGAATCTTTAGAACTGTAAGATAGATAATCTTGTTTCTTTACAAAGTTGACCTACCTCAAGAATTTCATTATAGTGAAGACAAGATGAATGAATGAATGACCCAGTAGCTATGTAGAAACACATATGCTTTGAGCACCACAAAGGTAAATTGGTAGAAAAGGCACTGAATTTTAATACTATAACATTTTAGTTAATTAAGTTTAAATACTTTTAAGTGACTAGTTTCTTTGTATCAATAGTACAGTCCATAATAGGAATCATATTCCTAAAAATCAACAATAAAAAAGAATGAACTAAAACTTTAAAAAAGGTATGAACACAACAGGTAATTCACAAAAGTGGACATTCAACTAACCATCAAAAATGTGAAAACATATTCCAGTTCAACAATAAATGAAAATTAAAATGATAAGATACCTATTTTAGTATCAAAAACAAGAGATCTGCCAATGCCAGATGCTGTTGGAAAAATATAGAAAGTCAACAGAGAGGTTGTGATCTCCATTATTGAATTCAGTAGCAAAACTGTGTCCAATTATGTAAACATGTAGTGTACAGGTCAACACAGTCTTTACCACACAGAAGGTATTTATAGCCAAGATGTGGATCAGCTTTGATGTCCACAACTACAGAAGAGAGGAACTCAGATAGGCCAATGACTATTATGGGATACCACACAGCTGTTGGAAGCCATGACAATACAGTACATTTTACAAAATGCTGATCTTAAAATCCCAGAAAGAAAATCAGTACTGCCATGCAGTGATTTTATCTATTAAAATTCTGCACACATACAAAGCCACAATGTATATCTATAAGAACTTGCATAGATTTGTGAATATCCAACAAATATGTTTTGATGAGTTCTGAGAGAGAGAGAATAAAGTGTACATGATTAGCAAGGACAGAGGTAAATTTACATAAAAACTGTGGGAGCTAATAACAAAGCAAAGATTTTTACTACTGGACTCCTCTGAGCTTGGGCCCCCTCCACCATGTTTATTTTATTTTTGCCCCAGTACTTAACTAATAACTTCCTTGACAAGAAGGGGAAGAGGGAGGGAGGGCGAGAGGGAGGGGGGAGGGATATAAGCATAATGTAGGAACGATAAAGAAAAAGGGGACAGATTATGGAATATGCTCTTATATCATTGTATATTGATACAAAATTAAAGTTAAACCTTTTTTAGCTATTGTTCCTAGGTAACACTTAAAAATGCAATGTGAAGTTTTGGCCTTTTGATAGCAACTCTCACAAACTGTTTAGGGTAATTAAGAAATGCAAACTAATAGTCATTCAAATGTGTCATTTTGTTAGGTACTAGCATAGTTTATCACAGATGTTTTCTAAGTTAACCAGAAATCAAGTTGCTCAAAGACAAGCAACATTTGCTTATCCAAATATATGGAGATAAATAGATGGTCTTCAAAAACCTCAAGAGATCTCTAGAATTTGGCATTCAAAGAAGTTTTATTAACTTAAGATTTTTTGATATTGAGATATGTTAGTTCCTGATAGCACCCTCTATTCTACTCCAAGTAGAGGATGAGCATTGAAGAATCTCTATTTGGAAATGGTTGCATTAGTGGCAAGCCTGTCACTAGGCAAGAAAAATTCCTTGCTTCAACTGTAGACAGAATGCTGTCCAAAAATGACAAAACTTGTAAGCAGGTAAATCAACAGCCTAGCTCTGCCAAGACAAGGTAGAAAGTCGTTCATAATTCCTGCTTTACAATTAATGTCTGTCAAAGATACTGGGCCAAGAGACTGAAGATAGCTGCTCTAATGTATGAAGAGAAATTGGGGACTGTCCAGGCTGGCAGCTGTCATTTCTTAGTTTTGGAAGCTGCTTGCTCTGAACTTCCTGTATAATCAGATATATTTATCCTTTCAGGTCTCTGATGTGGTTGAAGACTAGATAGTTATAGTCTTATAGTTAAATTTCAAGTTGTTTAGGAATTAAAAGAATGTTCTAGGTCTAAGAAGATGTTTTTAAGTTGGTAATGCAAGTTAGGATGGAAACTGAGTTAAGTATAGAGTTTAAATTCATTGCAATAGATAGATAATAAAATATTAATATCAATTGTCAGTTATATATGGACTGGACATTGGGAATGTATGTTATACCTTATAATTTTCATAACTGTGGCTGAATTATTTTTTTAATAATTTATTTTTTATTTCTTCAAGTTACATCTCAATCACAATCCCCTCCCTACTCCCCCCTCCAGTCCCATCCACCCTCCTCCCCCCTCAACCCCCCATCCTCTTCCCTTCTTTTTTTTTTTTTTTTTTTAGTTTAAGGTATTTCTTTTTCCCCCCAACAGCTCTCCCTTTCAGTCCAAAAAATGGTTCTTTTTCTTATAACTATAAATACAATACAAAACAACAGAAATAAATAGGCCACAATTATAAGAGTTATATGGCTTAGCATACATTCCCAATGTCCAGTCCATATGTATTTGGCACCTAGAGTCATAGTTAAATTTTGAGTTGTTTAGGAATCAAGAGGGTGTTCTGGATCTAAGAAGATATTTTTAAAATTATGAGGCAAGTTAGTATGAATGCTGAGTTAGACATAGAACTTTAAACTCATGGAGATGGTTAGATAGTAGAATGCTAAAGTCAGGTGCCAAATACATATGGATTGTGGCTGAATTATTAAAAAAAAAAGAGTAATTATGAGTTCTGGAAGAAGGGAGAGAGGGCAGGAGAGTGGGGCCAGGAGGGGTGGAGGGAGGGGACTGCAATGGAGATGTGACTTGAAGAAATAAATAAACATTAAAAAATAATAATAAAATAAGTTTCTTGCCCTTTCTTATAGTTACTGTTTCATAAATATCTAATGGGGAAAGATAAAGGATGGATGTAAAAGAAGGAGAGAACCAATATTACAGGAAACAATCTGGTAGAAGTTAATGAAATTAATAGTTCAGATTAGCATCTGGAGGCATACAGATAGGAAGTTGGCCTCTCTTTACTTGTTGATATGGACGAAGTCTGTTATGGCCAGATGGTATGCCCTGTTGAAAGGCATTGCTAAGAAACCTCGCATGCAAGACACGCAGATAACATCATTTGCCATGAGAAGCAATGGGAATGCTGGAAGATTCTCCACCAAGGATGGCTGTAGGAGTTAGATAAATTAGATTTAGGAAATATATAGGAGTTTCTGATACTGTCTCTTAATTCGGGGCCTGAAGAGCATTATCAGCATGAAGTCAGCAAAAACAGGAAAGACTCAATAGACTGAAAAACAAGTTTGAAGTCAGCAAAAACAGGAAAGACTCAATAGACTGAAAAACAAGGTTGAAGTCAGGAAAAACAGGAAAGACTCAAGACTTGAAGAAACAAAGTATCTGGCCTGACATTGTTTTCAGCTGCTAAGTGGGCGGAGCCCAAATTAAGCTGAAACAGAGTTCCTCCTATTTGAGGACAGTGCGTGGAGCCCAGAAGAGAAGAGGCCCCTGATGCTAGAGAGCCCCAAGAGTCCTGCTGAAAAAAGGGCTGGCCATTGATGGCCAGCTCTCTCCCTGAAGCAGAAAGAAGCCGGTGAGCAAAGAAAGCCTGAGCAAGACACCAAAAGGCCCAGGACTGGACCCTGTGGCTCAGCTTTTGCCTAGAGGGGTTTGATCTGTCCAAACAGTGGCCTAAAGGAAACGGTGCCTGGCTTTAAGGACTGAGGCAGAGCAGCTAAGTTCCTGATTCAAAAGAAGTAAGTTGGCCTGCAGACGGCTGGGGTCTCCCACAGAGAAGAAAGCATGAAGCCTTATTTAAGGTGAGACTGCAATAACCAACGACCCTGACGAAGCTGCATCTGAGAGATCCAGAAGAAGGACTGCTAAGTGTGTTAAAGAATCTACAACAAATACTGTGTTCCTGACGACTGAGGACCTGCCCCAGAGACTGTATCATTCTAAAAGGTTATGAAAGTAGTTGTTATGGTTATCAATAGGTTTAGTGGATAGGTTAAATGGGTTGTAGGAATTTATAGGATTAATAGTTAAGAAATTGTTGGTGTTTGTTATAAGTGAATTTAGTAATAAATAAATAAGTGTTAAATAATAATTTAAAAGTTCGGTTACAGATGGCGAGATTGGACAACAGGGGAGGACTAAGAAACCATGAAAGCTGTGCAGACATCGGTAACCACAGCAATGGAAATGCTGGGAGACTCTGCCGAGAATCGCGAGATGGGATGATTTATAAACCAGAGATCCACACGGTCTCACTCTCTCTCTCCTCACCCACTGAGAAGCCATGCTGAAGAAGAGCTGGCCAAGGTATGCCATTATCAGAATTTAATTTGCTATATCCCAAGGCAAAGGCATAGCATAAACATGCTGAGGGAGAGTCTTTTAAAGGCATCTGCCTTAAGACTCCAGAGAGCCGGAAAAACGAGCTAAACAGTTAGAAGCTGATTGGATAAGCTTTCTGACTTGAGACTTCCAGGGTAAAGAGAATATGGAGGCAGGCGAGTCTTAGTTGATTTAAAAAGGCTGCCCTCAGTTGGTGGTCAGAACAGACTGGCTTTATAAACTGGCCACAACTTGGTGGTGGAAATAAACTGGCTTTACAAACTGGCAAAATAAGGTCTAGTGGACTTTAAGCTTAAAATATACTACCTGATGGGACTGTAGTGAACCAAGCCATTCTCCATGGACCTATGCTAAGAATATTGATATCCTTTTAAGAAAGTTAAAATAGAGTTAGTTGGATGTTTTTAAGTAGATATTAGAGTGTTCTTGGATAGAGATTGGGGTGTTTTTAGGTAGATTATAGATGATTAAGGTTTACATTATATGATTGATAAGTGTTAATAAATACAAGTGTGTTAAATAAAAATTCTGTTACAAAACAAGATGAAGATTATAAGAAATTAGTTAAGATTATTGGTCAAAAAGGTCTCACTAATTAAAGATAGTACTGATTTGAGCTGTTCTCTTCAACCATGCTATCCCAAAATTCAGGGCCTTCTAACATAGTCCCTGCTGCCCATTCTATTCATTTTACAAAATAGGAAGAAAGAGATGGTTTGGGGGTAGGAATTCCATGATACTTGAAAGGCATCTTCCTAAAAGAGGGAAATGACAAGCTTTTGCCTTTGAGTCATCTAGATTTGGTGTTGTCTATAGCAGGCTGAATAATTATCACAAAGGATGTCAGACCACTTATCTGATTATCTGATTAAAAGATGTGCACTTATCTACATCTGCAGGAATCCACCATAGTTTTAGATGTCCTCCTCTTCTGAAACTGGAGCAAAAGACCCTTTCGTCTTTCTCTTTGTTGGACTCCTCCTTCCCAGTTCTTAATTCTTGTCTGAAATATGACTCTTTCCCATTTGGACCAGTAGCACAAGAATTGCATCACCTTTTAAAAGACTACAAACTTATAGTCTCTGTACAAAAATCTTCCTTTGTCCATTGAAGCTCCAAAGAAAAACATTAAGAAGAAGAGGAGGAGGAGGAGGAGGAGGAGGAGGAGGAGGAGGAGGAGGAGGAGGAG
>CAJQZJ010008587.1:3376132-3402588 GCA_907164525.1 Lophiomys imhausi | reverse complement strand
AAGAAAGAAAGAAAGAAAGAAAGAAAGAAAGAAAGAAAGAAAGAAAGGAAGGAAGGAAGGAAGAAAGAAAGAAAGAAAGAAAGAGAAAGATCTTTGCATGGGTGATTCTGTTAGCAGCCAAAAAAAAAAAAAAGGATAAGCCTATGGTGCCATGTGGGTGACTGAAAGACTAAAGCCAGAGACTGAGGACTGGTATCAATACAGAAAGTGCCCTGCAGAGAACAGAACTTCAAGAAAGGGTGGAATAAGAACAGAGAAACATCAACAAAATAGGCAAGCATTCTAGATAATGATTTTGGTGTTCCTGCTGAACAACAGATAGAATTTGCAAAAGGCACTGCTGGTACAAATGAAAGAGTGCCCTGAAGAGGAATTCCAGCCCACTTCATGGGCTGAAAAGTGACTGAAGAATACAAACTTCAGAGAAAAAAGAAGGTACTGGGCAGACCAAAATATGGCCAGGCTTTGTGTGAAGCACCATTCTGTCCCTGGCTCCATTCTGTCCCTGGCTCCAGTCATTCTTTTGGATAGGTGGACTCTTTTTTTCTTTTTTTTTTTGTTCCCCCCATGGTGCTGCTTTCCCCGGGGCATAAAGATTGTCCCTTCTGGGTCAGGTAATGCAGTCGGCTGCATTAAGCATACAATTCATTTATCCCTTCACTTGCCAGTCCTCATCCTTAGTGCGATATATAAAACAGGAAATAATGTTCACCTCTCTCTTTAACTTGTATTGTGTGCAGAAAAAGAAAAAAAAAGAACGCAGAGGAAATGAGACTCTTTCTCACAGTATCATCACCCTGATCCCCACTGGGTCTTCACATCAAATATATTTTATAACAATGTTGGAGATAATAGCAGGGCAGCTAGAGAAGAAGGGTAGTCATGTGAGGAAATGCAATACTTTATTCCATCATTAGATATTGCTATTATTAAAATGTAGAGAAATTAAGTGGGGTGACTACATCACCTCTGATAATTGCCAGGCTTTGGAGTTTCTAGTGGATGAACAAGACCTTGCAATGTGGAAGTCCTCTCTGAGTTGCTGTATTAGTTATTTATTTGTTGCTGTGATAAAATAACATGACCAAAAGCAATGTAAGGAAACACGAGTTTATTTGCAGTTTACATCCTAGAGGGATTGAGTTCATCGTAGTGGGAAGGGATGGCAGCAGGAGCAGGAGGCTGGATGATCACATCTTCAAACACGCACAAGAGTCAGAGAGAATGAATAGGAAGTGAGACAAAAGCCTCCAGCAAAAAGGAACCTCTTAAAGGTTCCAGAACCTTTCCTAACAGGACCACTAACTGGAGTCTAATCTTTCAAATACACGAGCCTACAAAGGGCATTTTTCACTCAAACCACTACAACTGCATTGAAAAAGAGTCCAGAATTTAATTATAAAAGCATGTTAGGTAGTTAAAATGTTCTAGAAATACAACCAGTCTAGGTAGTACTTAGCTACAAAGGTAGTAGGCAGCAAGGTATTCCTTGAAATAGTTGAAACTGGGCTTAATTTTGGTCCAGTTTTCAGCGATAAAAATTTCAGCATAGGCTTACAACATGAATCTCGATCAATTTCATTGCAACAGTGGAAACTTACGTAAAAGGACATTTTTATGTAGCCCACAACAAAAAAATAAAGCAAAGGCAGCAATGTGCTTCTCATTGACTTTCTTGATAGCCCTTTCACTTGTAGAAGTGGATTTAACAAAGAAGACACACACAAGTTCAGCAGGTCTGGGAGCCCAGACCTTGGCTAAAAAAGGCAACAGTGCTTTACAGGAGCCAGAAATGTGAAATTTGATATCAAGAGGTTCCAGTTATATTTTCTGTCTCTAAAACAAAAAAAAAAAAAGAGCACCTGCCTGCTATCCCTTTTCTCTTTCCCCAGCCTCCCCAGCCTCTCTGCAGAGTGAAAAGGAATCTGTAATGTTGCCAGTCTTACCACTTAACGATCTGGACACATCTACATAATGGCCTCCTGATACTGGCTGTTATGGATGAGATTCACGTTATTTATAAATTAGTTCTCTTGCTCCTGCATATTCCTGAGTTTATCATCACTGAGACGGAGATATGTTTCTCAACAAAAGACCAGGTGCTATGGTGGTAGATTTAATTGTGATATGTATGTACACAGGCAGGCATGCTTCCACTCAGGTTATGTATCCATCTTTACTGGTCCCAGAAATACCATTTTCTGATAGAATTTTTTGAAGTACATTTGTATATTCATAGATTGTTGGCTGTATTCACACTTTTATATTTGGCTAATATCTAAATATATTTAGGAAACAGGACTCCATTTCAGTCTGCAAAGTGCTCTGAGTTATTTTAAAGGGAAATCACTTTCAGGCTGTGAGATATAGTGCAGCTGGAGAGCTAGAGAGGTGCAAAACATCTGTTAGTCCAGAACGCTTTCACAGACCTTTCTATTCTCAACAACATTGAGAGCATTGGCAACTGACCCAGAAAACTCAAATACTGTAGAACTTACTTAGGATAAGAGAAGGAATCTGATTTTCAAATCTGTTCTTTAGATTCTTACTACCGCCTGAGCCACATTTTCGGATGCAGTGTAACAACTTGCAGATGTATGGCTTTCATTCATGCCCATTTTAGGGATGGTTTCATATATGTTTGGGAGAAAGACTTCAAACAAGAAAGAAAATATGAAGAAAGGATCCAAAAGAAGCAGCTATTTTGAGAAGCAACTCAGCAGCTTCATTAGCACCTAATGCATGTACTCTCGGTTCTTATTTGCCTGTAGGCAATTAACCAGTGGATTTCTGCACAGAGGGAACAAGATCTAACCCATATAAAGTGGAGGTCCTAACTTTAAAGGTGTTACAGGCTTTGCCCTCAGGCTGAGCTCTGTATCCCAGTTAGTCTTCCTTCACAGTGAGCTAGCCAGGAGCTCAGCTGGCTTCCACTGCCTGCCAGAATAGCCTTGGTGTGGAGATGCTCTCTCTTGCCCACAAAGGATTCTAAACATATCTCCTTCATAAAGAGGGAACTGTCCAAACACAGAGCACTCCTTATGTGCTCCATAGGCTTTCCATAACTCCAGGAAGTTTTAATAGTGGTGGTGGTTGTATTAGTCAGACATTCCTCTGCTCCGATGAGTATCAAGGAAAAGCCATTAAAGGGAAAAGGGAAAGAAGGTTTATTTTGACACATAGCTTTTGTGGCTTCAATCCATGGTGGGTGTGATGAGGCAGAGCAGCTCACATCATTGTGACCAGGGATCAAGCATCATGGGAGGAGATGAGATGTTTCCTGCAGAGACACATTCCAGCTGACCTACTTTCTCCAACCATGGCCAAAGCTCTAGTTTCTACAAACTTTAAATGATGCTATCAGGTTGTCATCATATGAATCTATCAAAAGATGAATTTATTGATTAAGCTGGAATTCTAATGACCCACTCACTTTCACAAAGCCCCACCTCTGAACTCCGCACTGGATACTCTCTTCTGCTCATATACATTTCAGGGGATACCTCATAGTCTAAGACTAATGGTGGTAGCAATAATAGAACGGAGCAAAACCATTTTTAAGGTTTCTTAAGCAAAGGAAAATAATTTTTGTGGTTCTTTCCTTTAAAAAAAGCAAGCAAAACATAAAACAAAATCAACTAATTAATTTTATGTTATCTATACTGTCAGTATTGGATTTGTGTGTACATGCAGACACGACTATGCCTAACTGATAAGGAACTGAATAAAATTAACAGCTGAGACTTCTCAAAGCATCCAGATTTCAGCTGCTGCCTGAGTTATTAACAGCTCCTTAGGTGACATCATCTCTTCATCCTGACACAGCTGTTGTCTTTCTAAGCCAGAATCAAGAGGTGGATGCACGTCTTTGGCAAACTTTACATTGATTAGAGAAATGACTGGTCAACAAACATCTTTTGCCAATGCCCATGATCCTGGGGACACATAATCTACAGTAATAAAGCATTTAAGAATAATTAAATATCAACTTTAGGTGACTACAGGGGACAATTAATCATCAAGACAAAGAGAATATCTATTTAGATAGATGAACTACACAGCGAGTGGAGGGAAGGAACTCTGAATTTTTTTTTGTTTGTTTTTTTAAGATGCAAGTTAGGATGGAAGCTGAGTTGGATATAGAACTTTAAACTCATGGAGATCATTAGATAGTAGAATGGTAAAGTCAGGTGTCAAATATGTATGGACTGGACACTGGGAATGTATTGCTAAGCCATATAACTCTTATAATTGTGGCCTATTTATTTCTGTTGTTTTGTATTGTATTTATTGTTATAAGAGAAAGAACCATTTGTTGGACTGAAAGCCGGAACAGTTGGGGGGGAAGATATACCTTAAACTTAAAAAAAAAAGGAAGGGGATGGGGGTTGAGGGGGAAGAGGGTGGACTGGAGGGGGAGTAGGGAGGGGATTGCGATTGAGATGTAACTTGAAGAAATAAAAAATAAATTTTAAAAAAGGATTAAAAAAAAAAAAAGACAGGGTTTCTCTGTGTAGCCCTGGCTGTCCTGAACTCACTTTGTAGACCAAGCTGGCCTTGAACCCACAGAGATCCGCCTGCCTCTACCTCCCAAGTTCTGGGACTAAAGTCGTGTGCCACCACACCCAGCAGGAACTCTGAAAACTTAAATTCATGTAACAAATCTACTTAGGGTAGTGATTTGAAGAAATCTAGTCTGCTATATAATTCTTTTACTACTAGCAAAAACTTAGAGACAGCTAATGTCACAGATAGAACATTATAAAAATTGATATCAATGTACACAGTTCTAACTTTCACTCATTAGAAACCAAAACTGCTTTACCAGAGTATTTATCTATTTATGTATATTTATATACATTACACACACACACACACACACACACACACACACACACACACACACACATACACTGCACTTTTATTTCCTTAAAGTGTAAGGTATTTTTCAAATCGGGGATTATGCAGTATATCCCTTTTCTATTATCATCATTTAATCATTTAGCATAGTCCCTTGCAGCAGGGAGAAGACACCTAATAAACATATCTTCATTGATGGCTTAACCAATATCTCTAATATTCAGTTTTGAATATAACATAACACCAAAACAAGTTGTCATTGGCTTTTGATTGGTCTTTGTACCAGAAAGTCTGAGCCTCTAGGGTCATTATGTAATGACCATGAATGAGTCCACAATGACCTTTCTAAATGTGATTCATACTATGGCTTGGATATGGCTCCAGTATCTCCCACAGTTTCACATGTTGAACAAGGATCTCCATTATGAGGCACTGGTGAGGTAGAAACTTAATTCAGCTCTGTATTTGTAGGTGGGACCTTTGGAAAGAAATTGTTATTAGATAAGGGGATCAGAGTGGCACTCTCAAAATTAAACACATTGGCTCAGTAAGCATGGAGAACACAATGCAGCAATATACACAGATGTATCCTTTGTTCTTGCCATATGATACCTGCACTGTATCTAGATCCTTCCCTCAAGAAGACCATCACCAGGTGCAGACCTTGTACCTCTATAATTGCACACTACATAAACCCACTTTCTTTATGAAGTTGTCCTACCTTAGCTAATTTGATAGTAAAAGGAAATGGACCAATACAGAACGCTAATCTCAAAGTCAAGGCCATCAATACTCTAAATATACTTGAAGTTGTCACAACATCTTTGAAAGAATTTAAATAACAGACTGAAAAATACTTAGAATGTGATAAGTAAAATGCCATGGACAATTCACGTGATATATGAGAAGATAACTAGACTAGAAAAAAGCAAGAACATCTTAAGTATTGCTCAAATGGCAATGACAATGAAGGCCATGCAGATGAGTTCTTAGATGGCAGTGAAGATCCAGTTGGAAACTGCATAAAAGGCTGTCTTTATTAAATCACAGAGAACCTAGTTGCACTCTATTTTGTACATTAAGATACTGTCCAAGGTCAAACATAGTGATAATGGACAATGAGTGAAATTTTAAAAGGAAAAATTGAGAATGTGGCATGGTTATTACTTTCTTTTCAGTCGAGTTTATGGTGAGATTCAGGAACAAAAGAAAGGGTGGAGATTTGGAGGATATATACTGTCAGTCTACATTAAAAAATGATAAAGAATATGCACAAGTATGTCAATATGCTGCACATTCGAGAGACGAATTCTAATAAAAGGACCCAGGAACTTTGCATAGACACAATGGGAGGAGGTCACAAGGGAATCAAAGAAATTTTTAATGCTGCCCTTCCTATAACAATCCCAGAGAACTTTCAAGGCATAAGAATTTTATAGACTTTAGACACTGAATAGTTTCTACCCAAATCTATGCCACTTTTGGACTCTGACTTTCCAACAAATGTTTCATGATCTTTGCAGCCATTGTTCAAGCACACCCACCATAGCTCATGCTAACAGTGTCCATATAGAGCTTCTTTTGTAAACATATATAAGTCAATTGTGGGGTGATAAAGTTGCCAGAAAGAATGCAAAGGAAGCCCGTGGAAGCCAGGCAATGGTTTCCCATAGATCCACACAATCTGAGTCCCTGAGTCCCTGAAATGAAAAGAAGTAACTAATAGATCTGTGAAGTGATATCACATTGAAGATTGTGAAAAGATGAACAGCAATGTGCCACACCCACTGGAAAAGTTGCTGGTGGCAGCACAAAACCCAGAGGACAGACATGTGTAGAAACAACCTCTTTAGTCACCATATGAACTAGGAGGCCTACCCTTCATGACAATGTGCACAAAACACCAGATTTGAGAGTTTTCACTGGGTCTCAGTTTTCCTTTGTGCTGTTTATTCCTTTCTCCTGCTGGTCTCTCTCTCTCCCCCCCCCTCCCTCTCTCTCCTTTAGAGAATAAATGTTTGCTCTGTATCCAAAATGCTATTGTATCTTGGAGGTATACAACTTGTTTTACTTTATACCAGTTTATCACTGGGAAGTTTCCTAGAGGTGAGATGAGAATCTTCACTTGGAATTTTGAATGATATGGAAACAGGTTTTAGCTAATGTCTGGCTTGCATTGTGAGAAAGACATGAACCATAGCATACGTATGGTTGACTGTTTCCCCAAAGGGTCACATATTGAAGATTTGGTCCTGCAAGGAATAACAAAATGTATGGAAACATCAAGAGATGAGGTCTGTTGGGAAATGTCTGGATCATATGTGGTTGCTGCCTTTGGATGGATTAGAATATTGTTGTGGAGCCCTGAATTAATTCCCAAGGGGATTTATTATCAGAGCCTGAGTCTGGTCGTACTCAGAATCTCCCTCTGGATGGATAAGAGTATTGCTGTGGAGCTCCTGAGTTAATTCCCAAGGGGATTTGCTATCAGCCTGAGTCTATACATAGAATCTCCCTCTGGGTTTTTTTTTGCCATTATGTAATCAAATCACCCCCACCAAGCTTCCTGAAAGTTGCTGAAGATGGCCCTGTGATGAATCTAAGTGCACATTGTGGGGTGAGGTGGAACTTTATCATGCTTTGGGAATTTTTTTTAAGTTCTATACTCTTGACCTAAATAAACTAGTTTCTTTACAGGGCTAGCTTGCTATAAATACTTAGGTAATAGTTGTAAAAAATAAAATGGTGGAGTATAATGTCCTGCAAATGGCTTCACCCAGTATATTGTTTCTACTTATGTCCCACAGTTCAATGAATCCCCTGTCTAGTTTATTTCCTTCTTTTATTTTCATTTCATATTTATAGCTCTCTGAGCAACTGTTACTTCTCTCATGCACCCTTCCCTATTTCTCCCTGAAATCCCTAACTTGAAAAACTTGCTACCTATCTGGAGCCTCTCTGGGGTTTTAGACAATCCTCATGGATTCACATCTTTTACAGAACCATACTGATATATTTCCTATTTTCTCAATCTGTAAATTCCCTAAGGATAAGATCTGCCCTAAAAGTGTGATTCATCTCTGAAAATCCCACGGATCCTAGCATCTTTGAAACCTTCAAGGCTCTTACAGGGAAAGGTTCACATTAAACGTTATTGAATTAATTTTCTGTTAATTGGTCTATTTATAGATGAATTTTAAAAGTTCTGCTGTCTATCTGTCACTCTTCAAACTCCCTGATAAAGTCCTGGACAAAGGGAACACAGCTAAAAGTAAGAGGAAGGATATGAATACAGGGTGCCTAGAAAGTAGTCCCATGACAAAAAGGGATTTGTAAGTTTAAAAAATATATATCTTTGTTTGAACAGTGGTTGACTCTATTTTTAATGTTACTTTCCATGAATTTTATTTCTATTGGATCTAATGATGGTTTGGCAGAATTGCCAACATCAATATTATTTGTCCACAGCGTTATAGCTCCATACAGGTCGATATTACTGATAAGCAACCCACTGTGTATGGAGAAGAAATAGCTAGTTACAGATTTCCCTGTTCTAGTTCCATGGATAGTGGGTTACAGCTTTCCTTATTCTTCTATCTACAAAGATGGCCCATTAGTGTTTACAGCTTACCTTATTCCATATTCCCAATCAATGCTCTAAATGAAATTATTTCTGAAGCATAAGTGCAGCTACAGTTTATTGTGCTAGCATGGTTGCATATAAATATTTTTGATTCAACTCATCCCCTTGGTGTCAGGTTCATGTGCTTGCTCATCTCCAGAGTAGCCTCTGAGCATATCTGCAAGTTTGAAGCAGGAAACAGTATTCCTCCCTTTAATGTCATTGATCTGATATCATTGGGGTTTAAGGGAGGATGGAAGTATGTCTCTGGAGTCAATTGTTACCATATTATATCCTGGCCAAGCTAAGGCCACTTACCTCAGCTGTCTACACAATGCACCAAGGCTGCATGGAGAAGTTACATAGTGGTAAGTGCAAGATCATGACTTGGAATTGTGCTGAAAAATAAACGTGCGTGGAGTTCCTGCAGAAAGGCCAGGTCCCCACAGAGGATGGCCAACAGGTGTTGCACTGCAGTCACATGCTTCAGAGCCACAGCCCTGAGGAGGGAGAAGTACCCAGCTGCTGGTCTTCTCAGCCTCACTTGCTTCTTATTCAGACAATAAAGCCTCAGGGTGGAAAGGCTTTGGTTGTGCCTGTAAAATTCTTAGTGAAAGTACGTGGCAACTTAAAGGAAGACTGATGTCAAGCCCTAATGCTTTTCCTCTTCCACTTCAGACTATCTGGTTTACTCACTCCAAGATTAAGTGACATTTAAAATTAAAGACTACAAGCCCAGAGGCTAGAAATCAGGATGATGAGGTGGCATGATCCATAATAAGAAAATTAGAAGAGGACTACCCAGAAAACTCTGTCCTGAAAAAAATAAAAGAAGGAAAGAAAGAAAGAAGGGAGGGAGGGAGGGAGGGAGGGAAGGAAGGAAGGAAGGAAGGAAGGAAGGAAGGAAGGAAGGAAGGAAGGGCACAACCAGAGTAGAGAGAGAAGGATGACAGCTATAATGACAGAGAGAGAGAAAGGAAGAAAAAGGAAGAGGAAACAGGGGAGTAAGGAAAGAGAAAAGTGAGTAGGATGGGAGGATAAATAAATGAGAAGAGGATGTAGAAGAAGAAGAAAATGGGGAGAAAGAGGAAGAAAACAGACATGGGACCTGTGATGACACAAAGGTGAATTGTCACTGCAAATACTGGATGTGTTCATTTGATAGAGCCAGGATTTAAGAGACAGAAACTCAATTTCATTGTTCTTTACTCTAATAAAAAAAATATGTTTTATACCAATGGAAAAGTGTATTTCTTTCTGCCAATAAGTGCCAGCATCTAATCTGAAGTCTTCAATAAAACAATGGCATTAAATAATTTAACCTCAGAAAAGCTACTCACATCTCAAAAACAATATATGGATTTCAGATGGATCAAACTTAAAGACAGTAGGGAAATAAAAGGGAGTAGGAAATATGCTTTGAAAAACAGAGATTTCCACCATCCCATCAAACGAATTGCTTTAGTCTGGGGGAATCAAAACATCACGCCAGACATCCCACCCTTATAGGGCTTGGGTTCAAATGCATGGCAGGTTTTTTCCACTGTTATAGGAAAATGGTATCAAGTCGGGACACCTAAACTAAGAATTTATCATTTCTCCCTCCAGAATACAAATCTGTGCTATCAGAGAGGTGTTCATCTAGGGCAGTCCCAGCCGTGACAGCAGGACCGGGAGGCTCCTCTAGAACTTCCCTAATCACATAGAAAGAATCTGGACCATATGTTGTTTGTCGACCAAAGTTCCAGTTCAAGTTTTTCCACAAATTAAAATGATAGTGCCTTGAAGTATTTATTCCCAACAAGACTCATTTTTCATTGGTAAATTCAGATGATGGTATCTTAAAAACTATAAAAGCATGATAGGAGCATAGAGTAAAGTAATTCTCTGCATATAACTTCTCACTCAGTCATTTATGTATTCTTATGCTCATTGGTGCCACATCAAAAGCAATGCAATTATCTCTGCTAATTCTAAAGAGACCTATTTCCTTCTACACCCCCATAAAATGCTCTATAGACCAAAAGTTTTGAGGACCACTCACTCGGGGCTTTCTTTCATTCCCTCCATTAACACCTCTATTAATCATCTAGGCCAGTGTGTTTTTATTCAAGCTGAACATTAAAATCACTCAGGGAGCTAAAAAACAAAACAAAAAGAAAGCACAGGCTTGAAAAAAAAATAATCCTGGGCCCATTAAATCTGCACCAATTAAATCTGAATTGCTGTGGACTGATACAGGCTTTCATATGCTTCAAATTTCCAAGGTGATCCCATCTGTAAACAGTATCAAAAGCCAACATTCCAGACATCTCTTCGAAGTTTCCTGAGGAATAATCATAGCTGGCCAGTCTCTTCTTACAAGATCCAAATCAAAGATTGATATAAAGTATCCCATCAGGAAAGGAAACCTCACCTCCAAAACAAAGCAACTGGGAACAGTAGCAAAGGGGAGCTTAAGGTTATCACAAGCCTAAGTGTCATCTTATTTCCACTCATTGAAGCAAGTAGCACAGCTCCATGTTTTGCGAACTTGCAGTTCAGTCATTATATTCTTATACCAGGTAACCATTGCCCAAGTTGAATTACAGTGAAATGTATACTGATTTCACCATCGTTATTACACAGGCTGAATCAGGGGAGTAGATAAGTACAAACTCAAATAACATGCTGATATGGGTACAGCATTGCACAAACAAAGGGTGTAGTAGAATGTGCAGGTGCAGTTTTAAATTGACTCTGCCATGTTTCCCTGATAACTTTAGTGTCACAGTTTGAGTCTGCAATGTTCTCCACAGGTTAATGGTTTAAATACTTGCAATTGTGAGAGGTTCTAGAGGCTTTGGGAGGTAGACGAGTTAGAGTATTTTTATTCTTCACCACTTCCTGGCTAGCTTTCTCCCTCCCCCCCCCCCCCTCTCTCTCTCTCTCTCTCTCTCTCTCTCTCTCTCTCTCCCCCTCTCTCTCTCTCTCTCTCTCTCTCTCTCTCTCTTCTCTCTCTCTCTCTCCTGTGCTCTCTCTATGATGTGAACAGTTATCCTCATGCACAATCGAGTATTTTTTCACAGAAAGAACAACAACAACAAGATGACAAAGAAGAAGCTAATACTCTTCATTTCCTTATTTGCTAAATAAAATAACAGCACAACAACCTTGAAATACCTTGGAAACTAGCAATAAATATAAAGACACCATGTATCAAGAAGAAAATCAATGCTGACAGGGAAGCACTTAGGCAGATGAGGAGTGTGTGGAGAAGCAGCTTCTTGGAAAGGCTCTAATAATTGGCATTGCAATTTTAACTAGAAAATAGATGCTCAAAGAAAAGGTGATTATTACTTATAAATTTATCTGAAATAATAAATCATAGAAGAAAGTAGAAAAAGATAGTTTCTACATAGTACTAATCTTTGGGCACCTGGCATTTACCACAGACTTTTTGTGCAGACACACCCGCAAGGGTATTCTCAATTTAAAATTTCAACAAAACACCTTCAATAGGAAGACAGTCAGGTGATTGTGCCATACATTGCGGCAAAGAGACACCATTCCCATTCCTGTTCTCCTTGTCATGTTTCACAGAATGGAAAGAGAAAGCCAAGAAGCATCTTTCTCAGTTTTGCCTTCAGCAGGGAAGAACTGGCTCTTCCTTTCTCTTCTTCTCCTAACCTGATTATGAATATAATGGCCATGGCCATCTTGAGACAATAAATAGTAAATAAAGAGAATAACAAAATTCAGCCGTGATACCATTAAACCACTGAACCGATCCCTGTCCCTGCTCACCTCTAAACAGGCTGTGAGAAGAATCCAGCCCTGTTACATAATCAGCATCTATAATCAAGTTTTGCACTACTTACTGCTGATAATATGCTCACTGATAGATCACAATTGGCTGCATCTAAAAAATTTACAAATTTGAATCTGAGGAGACATCACCTGCAAATCTCAAAATCAATGCAGCTAAACACAGTGGCAATCTATACACCAAGAGATGGACCTTTTTTTTTTTTTTTCCACAAGCAAAGCAGACATGAGTCGAGCACTTTAACTGTTTCCAGGGAGAAGATGGAGTGCCATGGCCATACTGACACCCTGAGAGCTCATTCTCCAATCTTTCATCCCAATGGTAAAGCTTTTCCTTCAGAGACAGTTTTCTCCCTTTCTCTGTAACCTGGGTTCCCTAACTCTCACCAGTAAAAGGCGTGACTAACACTGCCCTGTATCTGGTCCTCACCTTTCCTTCAGGAGTAACATTCCTGCTGAATGTCCTCCATCCATCAAACTGTCCACATCATCCCACCATCTGCCTTCTTCCTGAAAATGTTCCTGATTTCTTCAGACCATAAATTTCTCTCCTTTGAGTTTTAAAGCTATTTAGATTTTTTAAATATTTATATGTGCATACGTACTCTCATATGAATATATATCTATAAACACATTCATAAGTTCACATATATACACTTATACATATACACTCACATCTTCTTACTCATGCACACACCATTACACACATATATCTATATTTACAGATATATCCTTATGATGTAGTTGTACACTTATACATATTCTCAAATTCACACACTACCTCCCATGTCATATGTTTAGCTTTGCTTTTCACAGGTCATGACTGTAAACTCAGAACCTGCCATGCATTTACCTTCTGTATTTCACAATGCCAGGACTGTTGCTGAGTCTGTACCAGTAGGAACAGGAAAACACGAAGAACATTTCCAGTTCAGTGATGTAAAAGCCCATGGAATCTTCCTGAGGCACCTCTGTGCCTTTAAACTGTACCTCAGTTCACAATGTAAGAAATTCTGGGAGGTCTCTCATGGGACATCTTAAAGACGACGACACTCTTTCTTGGGAACTTCCACTCTCTCCAAGCCACAAGGAAGCCAGTGACTGTGACATTAGCAAAGGTAAACTTGTCTGAAGGCGCATGGCACGATGGCATGGGCAATATGAGCACCAGTGTCCAGTAAACCCGTCGAAAAGAAGTTTTTGCTGCTAGATGTCTCTGCATCTCCCTTGTCCCCAGGCCACCACTGTGCTTCCTCCTTTGTCTCAAAGTATTCTGTCCTCTCTTTTTCTTTTCCATTTCTCTCACATTTCAGGTTCACTCTTTCTCTATGAACTTCTACTGGTTTGAAATGGATTATGATTTGAAATATGCTTTTGAACTACCTGTCTACTCATTTTCTTAAAACTCTCAAAGGTTATTCATCAGTCTCCTCTTTGCCTGTTAGCGGGCCTAAAGGCAAACTAGGCATTCTATGTTAAAGGCCCTGGCAGGAACAACATTTGCCCATATCCACAGTATGTTATTGCTGAGGAGGACGTCAAACCCCTGGAGATTCATGCATTGACTGGCCCCTTGCACTACATCAGATGGGCAAATCAATTCTCTGACAGCAACTAGACATGACAAATTTCAGAAGAGCGACAGAATACCTGATTAATTTGTTCTACAGGGGAATGACAATAAAAAGATAAAAAAAAAAACGTAGAAACAGAAAAGATGCAAAAATGAAAAAGAAATGCCACCTCTCTCAAAACAGTGTTAGCCAGATATTAGATTTAGTAGTGAATTTTAGTGTCCTTTCCACCCAGCCCTACCATGACTTTCTGTTGCTTGGGAATTTATTTCAAGGCCTTACCAATCATATGCTAAAGCCTACATCACTAAAACATCTTCTGGGAGGACAGGGAGAAATCCAATCTAGGATTGAAAGCTGCAACTGTCATAGATAAAATATACTGCCTGAAGACTGCTATTGAGTCAGACACTTAGAAGAATTATTGCAAAGTTGTCAGAACATCACATAAGTTACTGGCTAGTACTCAGACCCTTGCAAGGGGTGCTGTTTCTAGGAACCCCCTAGAAGAATTTGACCATGGGTTCCTCCCATAACTACTCCCCCATGGTGCTGGGCTGCTATTGGCAAGAGCCCCCTGCAACTGATTGGCTAAATGATTTCCACTGGGAACGGCAGGTGTAAAGAATTGAATCTTTTTTCCTCTGAAATGTCCATTAAGCAAACTTTCAACATTGATTAAATATGCTCTAGGCACAGAATTAGTAGTTCTCAAAGAAGAAAACTATCCCATATCCTGGCATGAAAAGTCAGGCATCAAATGCATAACACCATGGCCATCAATAAGCAGCTCCCAGAGCCCTGGTCAATACATACTCACTTGTCCATTTGTGCTCTGCCAGTGAGAATCTTGTTGCTTTCAGTCAGATAATCTCATGCTCCTCATTAGAATTCCACCTGCCAGCCAACAGTATGGGTGTCTCCAGGAGTCTCATGACCAGAGTATCTCCCAGGAATATTTACATGAGCACACACACTGTAAGCATAGCCCCAGTAGTGTGTATTGCCTCAAAGTACCCAAATCCACAATTGTCTAGGATTATATATAATTTTAAAAATTATAATCGTAGTTTGACTAGTACGTATTTACCTTCATCATTAAAAATTGTGATTTCATAAATTTAACCAGAGGCAAAATAGATATTCCCTTCCAGGGACATATGAGTTAAAAGCCAGACTGCTCACTCAGAGTTGTAGTTTCTGGGCCACACTACTCAATGTACAATTATAAAATCTATCTTCAGGAAATTTCATCAGAAAGCAGAAACTGAAGACTCTCCAGAGTGCCCTTTCTTGTAACCAGGATTATAGCTTGTTGGCATCATTAGGAAAAGCACAATATCTTCATCTTCACACAAGGGTAGCTGCATCCGCTGAAACATTAAAAAGAAAAAAAAAACTCTCTGAATTCTTTGAAAGATACAATGGGTCACATTAAAACTACCAGATCCATGTTGACATTTTGGTGTTCTGATGGCCTATGCCCCCACATGCCAAATATAACTGCATATTGTACTGCAAGACCTCCCCTTCAACATAACTGGATCCCCCTAACTTCCTCCATCACCTCACTAACTTGAAAACACAATAACCTTTCCCTTTCCTATGCAAATTATATCAAGCAAAAAGCACTTCTTAATATATGTAAGTTCCTTCACTTTGGAAAAACAGCAAGACTATTTTACTACACTGTAGTTCTCAAGAACTGCTGAGACTCACAGACAGTCTTGTAAATTACCAACAGTCTGATCATTGGAGAAATAATAACCTTAGAATGGGTTAAGTGGCGTTGTACCTCCTTGCTCCTCCCTGGCCTACAAATAGTCCTGTAAACAATGAGCCCTGATGGCTAGGGATCATTGATAACTGTGTATATTGAAATAAAACTCAAGAACATCAGCACTTTGGGAAATAGCAAAATTAGTAAAGTCCTTGCCAGGCAAGCATGAGGACCGAAGTTAAATCTCTAATACCCATGTAAAAGATAAGGCATGTTGGCATGCACTGGGAAGTTGAGGCAGGTGGATGCCTAGGACTCACCATCCAGTCAAGCTAGCTTATTAGACAACCCTCAAGTCAACGAGAGGTCCTATGTTAAGAAACAATGATTTATAAAGGATGATAACTGAGATTTACCTCTGGCTTCTATATACCCAATATATATACAATCATATGTCCTTCTCACATGTGCACATACACACACACATCTGAATAGAGTAACACATGGATACCTGATGCTGCCCTACACTCAACTAATTGCATATCTGCCTAAACTTCCCTAGGTAGCATCATATTAAAAAGAGTTAATGTGAATCAGCAAAAATATCACTTTACTTGGAATTGATCTCACTTTCATTCACCTTCAAATGATGTAATACTTCTAAAACTCTATAACTTCTTGTACTTTGTGTATAATCATGTTTTCTTTCATTCCACCTAAACACGCAGCTGTAAGAAATGACCTCTGCTATGACTATTCTGCATTGATCAGTTGAGATCAATCAAGAAGACAGCTGGAATCAGATGGACAGTATTACATCCCAGTGTGCCTGCTAGAAACAACTGCTTAAGGAGCTAGCAGATGATTTAAAGAAGAAATTTCATCTACAAGCACTGAATACTCCCAGCTGTTCTCCATGTTCATCCTGTAAGCAAGAGAGATATCACTCCACTCAGACTTCAGCTATACTCATAGCACAAGTCAAGACATTGTTCCGCAAAAGAGGTAATCAATGTGACCCCTAAGTAAAACTCTGATCCTCATCTCTACCATCCCATTGCTTAGTCTAGTAAAAGCAGAATACAACATACAGTTGATTTTGGAAAAAAAGTGTCATTTTATGGGCAGCAAATGAGCTACTCAAAAGCCCATTACTGATTTTTGAATGGTTCTTCACCTTCCCAGAGTTTATACTTCACAGGAACCCACTTTATGTAGATGCCCTCCTCTTCCTTGGGGTCCTGAGAAGCATAATTAAGGAAGGCGGTATATGCTGAAAATGGGCCAGGTGCATACCTACAATGTCAGTACTCAAAGGCTCAGTAAGGATTCCCATGACTGAAAGGCCAACCTGAGTTACATAGCAAGTACTAGGACAGGGCTACATAATAAGTTACTGTCTCATAAACCCTTAAGAGAAAAAAGAGGCCTAAGGGAGCATAAAACAAAAGGAAATCAGCCGTTGAAACTTTCAAAATTGGAAAGGAAACAAACTTTGAAAAAAGTTAGACTTCTGCCTTGATAACCATCCACAAGTAGATGATTTGAGCACTGCGTTCTAAATCCTACCCTGCAGTATTGGCTGATTGAGCCTGGACATCAGGTAACACCAATCTCCTCAGTGTGTTAATAACAAAATACCAAACAAGCAAAAGGAGATGAAGATGGGAGGAGCACCTGCTGTGAGGGAGTTTGAGGGAGCTGATGTGGATGTGATAAAAGATACATTGTACTCATTTACAAAATTGCCAAAAACTAGATTAAAAGGCTTTCCTAAAAGAAGCCGCCGCTCTGTATCAGTGAGCATACAAAGAGAAATGACACACGTAAGCCCTCTCCACAGACAGTCCATACTCACTGTTGTCTCGAATTTACAAATGGATGCCACAGGGTCTACTAGTCCCAGGGGCTAGATAACTATAGACTATAGGTGAATCCATATGCTGGTTGTATTCAAAGTCTCAAGCACCATTATGTGAAGGATCTCTACCAAACCGTATTCCAATCAACCTTATACCACGTCTGACTACTTATAAGTGATGTGGAATTTTACCCTCTGTAGAACAAAGGGATCTATGAGTTTCCTCCTAAGGTGGGGTCAAACCACCCCGAGCTTTGGAAAAAAATAAAATCATCATACTGAGGTGGAGAGTTTAGACAACAGACAAGAGAAGAAGGAGAGGTGTCAAAGCCCAGTCATCAGATGAGGAAGAATAAGTGCAAAGAGTGGTCACAGAATGAGAAGTCCTCTGTGGGTGTGGCAATGTGATCATTTCAGTTTGGTAAGGAGGCAGTTGCTGGTCTCTAAGAGGGCAATGGTGGCTTACAGAAACAATACTGATATCAACCCACACGACCTCTCAGAGATGCCGTGACCACGTCACACACAGGCAGCCAGACAGTCAGAGAGAAAAGCAGGAAGCAGCTGGAGGAGTGAGATTAATGAGGAAGCACAAAATGAGAAAGAGCAACAACTGGAAACCCTTGTGGTGACATCAGGAACGCAGCCAGAGAAGACAACCTTGTTATCACATCTGTTCTGTCATTATAATTAAACGGTAATGTGCTTCTCTTGTTGGGTTACCAGGGTAGAATTCCAAGTGGGGGAGCCCCTCACTGCATGTCTGGCCCCCAGCCACTGCCCTTCTCCAGGAAGCTGAAAAATCATTGTGCTAATAGGCTGGGTGTCTGGACCAAGTGTTAATTTTGGATTACATCTGAGTGGAAATAAGATGAAGGTCTGGGGAATGCTTTGCCTTCACTCAGATGTTTCATTTCCATTTACCAGTACTGCAGAATACCCAGGGAGATGTTCTCACTCCAATTTGGAAGATTTCATAAGCCTCCAAACTTTTAGCTATTGATCCAAGCTCTTGAGCTTTGGAAGCTGGATATATACTCCACAGAAGAACAGGAAGGCTGTGTGAGCCCCCCTGAGGACAACCGCTGCTCTCATGTGGACACCCCTCTGCTCTTGCCACAATCTGCCTTGCCTGACCCCAGGTCCATTAGAGGCACTCAAAACCATTAGCTCAGACTGACTCTGGGCTCAGTAAATACTCTCATGTCCTGCTAGAATCTAGGGCAGCTGCCTGGGTTTTCTTTTTTTTTTTTTTTTTTTTCTTTTCTTCCTTTCAAAATCAGCAAACCAAAGTTCTCAACCCCAAATGGCTCAAATCTGCCTCTTAATAAGCATGCTGTTTTATGTATTCAGCAAGTGGAGATCAGCATGAACTCGAGTTTGCTGGACTCTCAGGCCTTTTTCATTAGGTTTTAAATAGCTCGGGTGGTGTTTGATTTGGGACAGGGCCATTTGCTCGAAGGATGCCAATAATCAGATTTCCTTCATCAGATTAGTATCCATGCATGCATGAGAAGGCACTGACTATCATTTTTGAAATCTGTGAGCTAAATAGTGGTTGTTTGTGAAGCTTCCCAGTGGCTTTGAAAAACAAAGCAATTGGCTCCATGGGAGCAGGAAGGGAAGGGAGGATAGTGGAATCTAAGGATGTCCTGCTTAGGTATTATGTACCTCAGCTCCCACCAGAGATGTTTGGTTGCAGCAATGCCCTAGGACCTGGATGTTGCATGGTTATATCTTCCTCAGAATAGGAAAGAGAGCTGAGCCTTAAAGAGATCTAACTATGCAATATTTGCCTTTTTTTTTTTTACCCCCGAGGTATTAGCCTAGTGAACTGGAGAATACTGTAGATCATCTAGTGTAGAAGTTTCTCTAACCTCTTAGTATTACCTTTGAATAAAAACAAAAATAGAACCGTGAGTACTAGTCATAGAACAGCACCCCGCTGTGTTCTATATTAGCTCCACTGGCAGATCCCTATGAACACTGGAACCATCAACACAGAGTTAGGGAGGTAGCGGGTATTGATATACCGATCATATTGAATCAAGTATGGTTTGCTTATCCTCTCTTTATCCCGACGGATGTGTATTCTGGTACATCAACCATGCTCTTATCATGGCTCCACACCTTTGTATGGTGCAACTTATGTATGAGCAGCAGAATTGGACTAAGGGAGTGATTAAAAATAAAATTATGACAAAATTGGGGAGGTAGGTAGTGACGTGGATCTTGGAGGAGTTAGGGAGAGAAGTAGTAGTGAATGTGATCAAAAATACACTGTCAGAAATTCTGAAAGAATTAATAAAAATATATTTTAAAAATGGTCCACCTAGTATAATTAAGTGATAAATTCAAGAGAATATTTATCATTATATGAAAACAATAAAAGGTAATAGGAAGCAATCACGAATAGATGATGCCAGAAGTAATGCTGAAAAATGAATAGAAGAAACATCTCAAGTAATAGAACCTAGGAGAAACTGCCCACTGCCAGCAAAGAAAGCATGCCATCATACTCAAAGAGTGTCAGATGCTGTGGACCAGTAAAATTGGATTCTTTATCTCTTCTGACTTTTTCCAAATGTGTTTTAATTAACATAAACATATTCTTTCCCCATAATTGTACATTGATGCCTGAGACATAAGTTTGGACACACATATAGAAGCAGAGAAAGAAAGAAGGTCATTCAGAGGAAGGCCCGGGACTGTAATCATGGGCCTGTGAGCTGAGAAACACCCAGGCTTGCCTTGACCATTAGAAGTTAAAAGTGACAACCAAGTTTTCCATCCAGATTTCAGAGCATATGTGTTCCTGCTAACACTCTTGACTTCAGATTTGTAGTCACCCAAACTGAAAGGGAAAGTCTTTCTGCTGTTTTAAAGTGCCCAGTTTGTGGCATTTTCCTATGGCTGACCTAGAAAACAAAAATAGTCAACCAGTGGGGTGTTTGTGTTAGATTATGCAAACCCCTTAAAGAAGAAATGTGATAGAAGTAGGGTAAAAATAATGACATCGGCAGGAAGACTTGCTGCCAGAGGTTTGGCTAAGACAATGATGTGTTCCTCTGCACAAGTGAACACATACCTACACTGCACCACTCAATGCCCTCTGCTTTTACATGAGTATTACCTAAGGAAAATGAGAAGAGGCATTTAGGGACATGTAAAAAGTACCATGATCTACTCTCTCTTGCTCTTGGCCTTGAAGCAGATGTTATGATGGGGGCACTAGCAGACTTACAGTAGGAGGTACTTTCACCCCATATCCTGGAATAATTATGAGCAGCAGAGCCTCGCTTTGACCTTCTGGTCATGCTGACCTGAGACATGAGCAGGGAAAGTTTGACTTATTTTATCCAGAGGAAAACAGCTTATCTTGGATCAGAAGACCTAAGTCTTCCCATCATCCTCCACTCAACATTCAATAACATGGCATTGTTAATGCAGTCATAAACTCAACCACAGAAGGAATGCTTACACTACAAAAATAAGCATACGCTACAAACCGAATATTTCCCCCCCTTTTCTAAGGGTAGTTGTTTAATATCAACAACTACTCTACTAGCTAACCTACTGAATAATACTACTAAGCTAGTATTAAGCAGAATGCTTAATAAATACTGATGATTTTAGGGTGTTATAGGATGCTGTATTAGTGAACTTTCTCATAGCACTAATCTTATGCCTGACATAAACAATTTAAAGGAAGGGATTATATGTAATCTTGCTGTTCAGTCCCTGGTTGTTTGGTTCTATAGCTTCATTAGCATCATAATGGTGGGAGTATGTGGTATAAATGATTCCTCACCTCATTGTTAATGATAAAACATTCAACAGTAGAGACTGGGGGAGGCATTTTATATCCAAGCAAAAATGATGGCTTTACACAAACAATATAAAATACCTGGGGGTAACTCTAACCAAGCAAGTGAAGGACCTGTATGACAAGAACTTCAAGTCCTTGAAGAAAGAAATTGAAGAGGCCATCAGAAGATGGAAAGATCTCTCATGCTCATGGATAGGTAGGATCAACATAATAAAAATGGCCATCCTACCAAAAGCAATGAATAGATTCAATGCAATTCCTATCAAAATACCAACACAATTCTTTATAGACAACACAATTGCTTTATAGGAAAAAGAAATTCTCAATTTCATATGGAATAACAAAAAACCCAGAATAGCTAAATCAATCCTGTACAATAAAAAAAAACATCTGGAAGTATCACCAGCCCAGATTTCAAGCTGTACTACAGAGCAATATTAATAAAAACAGCATGGTACTGGTATAGAAACAGACCAGTGGATCAATGGAATCGAATTGAAAACCCAGAAATAAACCCACACACCTATTGTCACTTAATTTTTGACAAAGAAGCCAAAACCGTACAATGGAAAAAGGACAGCATCTTCAACAAATGGTGCTGGTCCACTGGATGTCCCCATGTAAAAGAACAAAATCAGACCCATACTTATCACCTTGTACAAAACTTAAGTCCAAGTGGACCAAAGACCTTAACATAAGACGTGACACACTAAATCTATTAGAAGAGAAAGTAGGGAAAACCCTTGAACTCTTTGGCACAGGTGACAACTTCCTGAACAGAACACCAACAGCTCAGGATCTAAGACCAACAATCAATAAATGGGACCTCATTAAACTGAAAAGCATTTGTAAGGCAAAAGACACTGTCGTTTGAACAAAACAGCAGCTACAGACTGGGAAAAAATCTTCAGCAACCCCACATCTGACAGAGAACTAATATCCATAATTTACAAAGAACTCAAGAAATTAAATGCCAAGAAACCAAATAATCCAATCAAAAAAATGGGGAACAGAGCTTAACAGAGAATTCACAAAGGAATAATTCCTAATGGCTGAGAGACACTTAAAGAAGTCCTTCATAATCCCTGCTCTACAACAAATGTCTGTCATAGAAACAGGATCCAAAGGCTGAAGACTGATGCAGGAATGTATGGAGAGAAAATGGGAACAGTCCAGGCAGTCATTGGTATGTCCTTTCTTAGTTTTGGAAGCTGCAGGCCCTGCACTTCCTATATAAGCAAATATATTTATCCCTCTCAGGTCTCTGAGGTGGTTGAAGAATAGACAGCTAGAGTCTCATAGTTAAATTTTGAGTTGTTTAGGAATCAAGAAGGTGTTATAGACCTAAGAAGATACTCTTAAAAGTGTGTTGCAAGTTAGTATGAATGTTGAGTCACATATAGACCTTTAAACTCAAGGAGATGGTTAGATAGTAGAATGTTAAAGTCAGGGGCCAAATATGTATAAACTGGACATTGGGAAGGTATACTGGGCCATTTAACTCTCATAAATGTGGCATATTTATATCTGTTGTTTTGTATAATACTTACTGTTATAAGAGAAGGAACCATCTGTTGGACTGAAAGGGGAAACTTCTGGGGGGAAGAGGGTGGAAGGGCGGGATAGGAAGGGGGAATAGGGAGGGGTTTGTTACTGAGATGTAACTTGAAGAAAAAAAATAAAGTATTTAAAAAAAAAGAAATGCTCAACATCCTTAATCATCAGAGAAATGCAACTCAAGAAGACTCTGAGGTTCTATCTCACACCTGTCAGAATGGCTAAGATCAAAAGCTCATATGACAGCACATGCTGGTAAGGATGTGGACAAAGAGGAAGTCTCCTCCATTACTGGTGGGAGTGCAGGCTTGTGCAACCACTATGGAGGTCAGTCTGGCGATATCTTAGAAAACTTGGAATTGTATTACCTCAAGACCAGCCATATCACTTCTGGGTATATATCCAAATGATTCCTCACCAAATTACAAGGAAGATTCCTCATCTATGTTCATAGCAGTCCTATTTGTAATAGCTAGAAACTGGAAACAACCCAGATGTCCCTCAACCAAGGAATGGATTAAAAAAACTGTGGTACATCTATACAATGGAATACTACTGAGCTATCAGAAACAACGAAATCATGAAATTTGCAGCCAAATGGATGGAACTAGAGAAGCTCATCCTGAGTGAGCTAACCCAGACCCAGAAGGATGCACATGGCATCTATTCACTTATAGTCGGAATTTAGCCATATAGTACAGGATAACTATGCTATAACCAATGTACCAAAGGGAACATGAACATAGACTTTTTTCCTGTAAGTGAGACACTTTGCCCTAGTGGTGCTACCTTGTAGGCCCCCAGTGTATGAGGAGGCTCTTGGCCCTCATATGACTGCTGAACTGGGGCGGGGACTCTTATGTAGGAACACTGCACTCCAGAGGAGTGGTATGGAAGGGATAGGGGGTAGAGGGTGGGAGTGCGGGACTGGGAGGGGTGGAAAGAGGACACTACGATGGAGATGTAACCTGAAGTAATAAATAAGAAATTTTTAAAAATGGCTTTAGCATAGAATGAATGTTTGTGCCCCACCTTATGTTTCATTTTGAAGCTATGCAACAGTATTGGGCCACCAAATCTTCAGAAGTCACTAAGGTCAGGAAGGCTTATTGGTCACCAGCTACTTTTACCCACTTGGACATCCTTCTTCTCAACAAAGAGTCATTCCAATGGTTTAACTTATGGCCAGGTTTATAACTCAAACTCTGTATTTTTTTTATTTACAAGCTATATGAATATGTCACTAGACATATTAGTCAGATCTTGTTCTCACACTCATGGGTCTCTACTAACCCTTCACTATAAAAATACTGTTTATAATATGCTTAGAAATCATAGGTAAAAGGCTGATCTCCATCTGTAAGTGACGTGCGATTGGTCAAAGAAAACTGAAAATAGAAAACAAACAAGAAGACACATATTAAACTGTGATTATAAGAGTAAGTTGGAGTGCTTTAAGGATATGATGTTTTTAATAATGAAAGAAACTGGATAGATAATCTGAGTGCTCATCAGTGGTTAATTTGTAATATTCTCATAGTTCAGTTGTGTTTCAGTAATTGTATGCTTACTGTGTTCCCATGCTTGTACTAAACAGTTGTGATACCAGACACACATGGAATCTGCTCAGATTGACTCTAAAGTCTATGGAAGGAAAGAGTAATACTCCCCCACAAATAAACATATAACTATTGTTTTTGAACAATTTCATGAAGGATACAGACAGTGTGGGCTGACCCTATAAAGACTGGGGATAGGTGTGTATGCAGATTGCTTGGTGCACAAACTGAGTGTGGGAAGGATGATAGTTAAGATACAGGTGTGTCTGGGCTATTCACAGGTGTGGTTTTGTCAGTATTTTGCATATTGGGGAGTTCCAGATAGCTTCAGCAAGGGGATTGAATATTAATATTTAAATGTGAAAGGATTCTGACGCTGGAGGGAAACATGATGGGGAGAATATCTAGGTAAGAATCTGACTAGTAGGGTATGGTAGATGCTGAGGTGAGGTGTGGTGAGAACCTCAGTTGAATTACACACTGGAGAAGACAGTCTAAGGTACACTATATTTGAATAGTTGAAACACTATTGATGCTTATGACAGTTTTCTCTCCCTGCTGGAGAATGATGTTGGGATTACACAACCATGATGTGGTATTCACCTAGCATTCTCAGCAAAAGCTACTATCCTGAATGATCAACATTAAAGCTAACAAATTGTAGATACTGTTTCATATCCCACACAAGTTATATCCATTAGTTCCACTACAAAGTCCCAAAAGTAAACACAAAATCCTCATGTCCAAATTAAGAAAACAGATTCAGTAAATATGATTTGCTCAAGATTTGAAAAGTATAATACAATGGGAGAGTAAGATTCAATCCAGGCTTGCTTACTACTCATTCCCCCTCATATGGTACTGTCTCTATCCTTATTGTGGTTTTCTTGAGTTGAACTAGAAGGACATACATAAATCTGTGCAAGAGACTTTTGTACAGATTTCTGTATCAAACAGCAGCAAGAGAAGATAAGTACTGTTAATATAAACTTATAAATATAGCTCTTAAAATGTGTTATTTTTAGTATAAGTTTATACAGTTGTCTTAGTTTCACACATTCTCTCTTAACCCGGCTATCTCCCAAATAACTGAGACTCATTTGTTAAACAGGCTTCACAACAGAAAAACTGAGTAGTTATTGCTCTATTCTTTACCCACTAAGCTAATCTGGCTTCCTCCAAGCATAAATCTCAGAGATACTTGCACTTTGTGGCTTTCCTGTTTCAGCTGAATATCTACTCTCCTCTGCCTCAGGTTGAATCCCTCTACTTCCTCTCTTTAACTCCTCCTCCCCTGGAGGGCAGGGAGTCCATCCCTGTTTTGTCCCCTGCTCAGTGATTGATGTAAGCTGCTTTATTTGCATATCAGGGAACAATTGGGAGCAGTGTTTACACAACATTCAGACAGGAGATTCTAAGTACAAGGATTGCACCAGATATGGGGAGTACAGAAATCAGTATTTGAATTACACAATAACTTTATCCATACATGGTATTGGAGTTCTTGATTCATTTTTCAACAAATGTCAACATATACCTGTAAACATTCAATACATGCTAAATTTTCCTTAAATTTCATTATTATAAAAAAAAAACAATTGAAGAACACTAATTATAAATGGTAGCTACTCAGGTTGGTTAGCAAATAAACAAGCTACCTCCCTGTATTCTCATTTCATTCTAAATATGCAGTTCACCACCCCCACCCCCGCCCCCACCCCACCCCACCCCCGCATTTGAAACTGCAGCTCTGTGGGCAGTGGGCTGTGGCAGGTCCGTCTTCATCAGCAGATGTTCAAGTACCCAGCAGTCTCTTGTCCTGAGGAAAGGGGCTGTGCTCTATCTAGATGCGGAGACAAGCACATCTGCAGCAGTAGAACTTAAGGACTACCCAGTGTAGTCACAATTCTCACCTGCCAGCTAGGATATTTTGCTTTGCCTCAATGAATGAGGGTGTCACATATGGACAGATCTGCTGAGTGATGAATTGGTAATCCAAATTCTCCAGACTTTGCAGGTTTTCTTCTTCTTCTTCTTCTTCTTCTTCTTCTTCTTCTTCTTCTTCTT
>CAJQZJ010008587.1:3346899-3370152 GCA_907164525.1 Lophiomys imhausi | reverse complement strand
TCCCACACAGATGATCACTGATACAATCAGGTATTCCCTGTTACATACTCTGCATACTTCTAAGCTCATGTTGCAGCATGCATGTGCTCAACACAATAATAATATAATATTACTAAAATAAATTACAAATAATAGTAATTACTAATATTATTTAATAACAATTTCAAAAATAAATTTTATGTCAGATGGGGACAATCAAAGAATCCTACAACTTGTTAAAACGCAGAGAACTGATGTCTGCAAACCGATGTCCACTCTCAGGGATATATCTGTGATACAACTACTACACATAGGGCTCAGGGAACATCTCAGAGAAAGTGGTGGAAAGATTGTAAGAGCCAGAGGACTAGGACATCTACTGTAAAACAGTGTCTTTGAGATATGACAGGGAAGCTGCCCCCATGAAATAGCAAAAGTATGGTCACTTAAGGTATAAACAATGACAATGCCAGCTGACATGCCAATGTGGATGGAGGAAATCCCATATAGCCCTACCATAGATGGAGATCTACAGGCAGTCAATGGTTGCTGAGAGAGGAAGAATCAGTCTGTCCAGGAAGGAGCCCCCTGATACATTATCCATTCCCAAGCAATTAGTCCTAAACATGTGTACAAATGAGCTATACTAAGTAGACACAGCAGGCTGTTTTTAAATATCCATATTCCTATGCATATGAATATATCTACATACATATACACATTTTATAATAATTTTAAAAATAAGTCATGAGTGTGAGAGAAAGGAGTTGTGGGGAGGAGGGAGAGAGAGAGAGATGGAAACGATGCAAATAATGCTCATGTATGAAATTTACCAAAAAGAAATCTGGAAAAAAGGAAAATTCACATGTTTTGAGAACCCTCTCCCTTAGAGAGGTATAAATAAATGTCTACCCACTCCTTAAAGGACTACTACAACAACAAACCAAGATATGATTCCATCAGAGTCTAGCTTGAGGACCTAGTGTGTTTATTGCCCTTATTGTATAAGCTTGAGTTGAGAGGTTACTGACATGAATATGGGTGACCCCAAAGCAAGTGCTGCACCTGAGCTCTTCACCCAGCACAGATGATGATCTCTTCTTAGCTGTACAGACCGAATGCTCCTTTGGTTAGCTTTCCACAGTTCACAAACTCTAGCTCCTCCCAAGACCAGGACGTCATATGCAATTAGACCAGAATTACACACAGCTGATGGGAAGGTGCCAAAGGCCATTGATGAAATCATCAGGTTCTATCCTAATGATTCTCCCTTCCTTCTGTCTTCTAAGAGGTAGTATCAGCCATCAACAGTTTTGATGAAGATGACAATGCTCAACAGTTTCTCTCTAGCTACAATATCACAGAACCAAACAGCTCAGGGTTGGTGCTCAATGAAAAGAGTATCAATGAGGTGAGCCAGAACCACAGGGACCCTCATGCCAGATGGTCTTGGGGAGTGGGAAGAGGATTTCCCACTGGAACTTGAGAAGTGAAGCCAAATTAAGCAAGAAATTGTAGTAATTGATTCAGAGTATCTGGCCAGCTATCAGAAAACTACCACAGTAAAAGTAGTTTGCATTATGAGGCTACAAGTCACTAGGATTTTCAAAAGTAGCTAAGAAAGCTCTTGAGACATTCCTGATGACATTTGGACACCATAGCCCTTCTTACCAGCATTCTAGATGAAGCTACCTGAATTTTCAGGAAATAAAGGAAGCCCCTGCATTGCACCTCTCTCTTGGAAAGAGTCACACAGTGAATAGGGACAAGATGACATCATCCTCAACCTTCAGTAGTGTCTCATGAGCTAGCAAGAGGATGAAAAAAAACCAATTTTATGTGCCTCTCTCCCCCATCCTTTTCTCTCTTCCCCCCTCTTTTTACCTTCCTTTCTTACTTCTCGTGTGTGTGTGTGTGTGTGTGTGTGTGTGTGTGTGTGTGTGTGTGTATGCATCTTCCCTCCTTGCTCAGCATTTTCCATAATCTCCAAAGAAAGTTTATTTCTCTGTAAGAGCAGTGACAAAAATTACTGTTAATTTTATACAAGGGAACTATTTTTTGAAATGCATCGTATACCATTTTCCTTCCTTTCTCACTCCTTTTGAAATGCTGACAGTGCGTTGGCTGTGAACACATAAGTATAGTTGCTTTTGAATGCTGTAAGGTAAATGCAGAAAATGACAGCTTAAATGGAATCATTAAGGTAGGTGCAGGTAATATCTGAATGCCACCCAGCCTCCTGTGCAGAGCTCAGCCTTGATTTCTGGTTCTGCTGCCTTGCACCTTCTCAGAAAATTTGACAGCCTATCATTTCTTACTTTCTTCCCATTTCTAGCATGAACTCTGGGGCCTCGTTTCTATCTGAAGTTACAACCTGTGGATTGGTGGGAGAGGGGGGAAATGAACACAGCTCTCCCCTAAATGGCTATTTCCCAGCAGTGAGGCGGTGAGCTCTGACAGCTTTCTCAAAGACACTGAGCATGAGAAAGCCATAATAAAATTGCTACCTGTCCATGTTCTGGACAAACCGTGAAGAGCAAGTCTCAGAGGAACTATGCAGAAGGCCACATCTTAGTCTTAGAAATGGTTAGACCTGCATACAAAAGAGATATAACTATGTTTTGCATTTCTTTATGTTATACTTTCAACATAGCTTTCGTTGTATTTTCTCACTGTCCTTATAAAGAAGGCATCATGGCTGCTTTAATCTACAATAAAGATGCAAACAGGAAAATGCACAACAATAATATTTTTAATGCTTTAGTCAGTTTTGTTGGCATGCAGAACACGGTACTGGTTACTGTTATTATTGTTTTATTTGAAAATCTATATGACATTACATTCCAGATACTTTCAAAGCTCTTTGTGGTATTAACTCATTTAATCTCTGTAATAACTCACTATTTTATTCCTCATTTTGTAAAAGAGAGAAGTGAGCTGCAGTGCCATTCAGGTGGATGTGTGAGGAGTATGGCTAGACCATCTGTTGCTAGAGTTCATTTTTTGCAACACCTCCACATCTGCCTTCCCATCCTTGCTTCTTCTTCTCTGTCTTTTTCTTCCTCCTTCTCTCTCTCTCTCTCTCTCTCTCTCTCTCTCTCTCTCTGGGTGTGGGGGGTGTGAGTGTAGTATATGCATACAGTATGTGCTTATACAGTTGCATGCACCTATGCATGCATATATGGAGGCTGGAGGTGTCTCCCTTGATTAGGTGCCACTTTCATTCCATGTGAAGAACACAGCCTCTCAATGCTTTGCTAGATTAACTGATCAGTGAGCCCCCAGGTTCCTGTTGTCTCCTTCCCTTGAATCACAGAAGCTACCAGGACCAGTTTTTCATGTAAATGCTAGGGATCAAATTCAGGTCCTCATGCTTCCAGAGGAATCACATCACCTGGTAAGTCATTTTCCCAGCTTCAACCTCATATTCTTCAATTTTGAGTCTTTTGACTCATTCATTCAACAAACATTTATGGAGTCATTATGACCAACAGAAGACTGAATTCCCCATTTAGAGCATCTACAGACATGTAAAAAAAAACATGCAGTCTCTGAATCATTCTTATTTATCGATTCTGTATTTGCAAATTCACCTGCTGCTAAAACATATTTGCAGCCCCAGAACTAGAACTCAGGAGCTTGTGCTTAGCATTTAGATTCAAAGCAACTGAGTTTAAGTAGACTGGTACTCTGCCATCTTGATTCAGCATATCCGAAGAAAGCGGAAGAAGATGATACCAACAATTCAAGACACACCTTGAATCACTTGGAGCACAATAATCTGAATATTTCAAGCAATGAATACGCACACAAACATGAAAGAGACAGAGAAAATAAACATAAAGAGAGAAAGGCACAGCTGGTCCTGTGAGTGTCTGCATGCTGAATAGAACAGGCCACCTGAATAGTTGTATTAATCCTTCAACAATTGGTTAGTATAAATATTTCCTTTGCAGATTGTTATTAACTACATAAGATAAAATATGGGCACAGGGCTCTCATCCTAGCAGAGTCATCATAATACAAAATTAGGTGATCCAATGGGAAAAAAGCATTATGCCCTAAACCACAAGTCAGACTCATGTACTATCTTCATACTACATCCAACATCCTTTCGCTGACAACCACCCATGGCATTCTGTCCATATCCATAATGTCTACCCTAGTCTCCCTGTTCTCTAGAAACCCACTCCCTCACATACCATTCCCATCATCTAACTCCTCCACAGGATCACTTCCTAGTTAGTCCACTTCTACACACACCACTTCCCACTGGGTTGCCCTTTAAAGGCCATGCTTCTCCAACTGCCTACTCCACCATCAGCTTTGTTCTCCAGCAACCCTCCTTCCCTCTACTCCCCAATAGCCCCTCTTCAGTACAACCAGAGCTCAGCAAGCTGCTCACCAGCAGACTAACTACCCTGAGTGCTCTGTAGTTGTCTACTCTGCTTACTTCCCACTACGTGTTAGCACCATGTCAGACAACTCCAGAGACTATACCAATTGAGGTACAACTGAAACAAGGCACTTAGAAATATCATGAAGGATATCTATATATGCATTGGCATATATAAATATTAGGAAAAAGAATAAGGTTTGCAAAAATAGGCAATCCATGTTAAGAGAGGAGAGTCCTTGGTGCACACATAACAGTAGCTGGCTGTGGCCCCTCTTCTGCTCTTTTGATATGCCTCCCCATGTCATATCACATAAGCAACACAGCAATATAACACCTACATTGCTAAACAATACTACTATGGTCTCATTTCTTAGAAGCAGCATGAATACAATCTTTCTACTCTTGTTTACTATAATTTATTGGTGACAATCCTTTGCAAAGTAACAGAAGGTATAATTAATTCTGGTACAGTTCTGAGTTGGATATATATGGTAGGAGTTAGTGAAATTAATAGACAGTTCTGTTACAGATATAGAAACTCAACAGCGTTTCCTTTCACTTCAAATGATCCATCACTTGAGAACTAGGAGGGGAGGCAGCAGGAGGAAGGCACAGTGCCCATTGTGTGAAATGCTGCCCTGTTACCCAACATAGCTAATGTTATGTATATACACTGTCAGCTCCACAATGTAACTGTATTTTTCTTTATTCCTTGCAGATGTTTGGATGCAATGCTCCATGAGGAGAAAAAAAAAAACTGAAAGTGGTGTTTCCACATTTTGGGAGAAATGTTACTAAAATGAATGTTTAGAAATCTCCCTAACTGGCCATGAAGGCACCTGCTCTTACTAAAGCCAATTTCCCTCATTCAGGGCCTTTGGTAAACTGAAGTAGAGGTGATTTCACATTAAAACATTGTTTTAGTAATTCATTCGAGCTGTTACTTGTGCATGTGCGGCTGTTATCAATGGAATCACTGGCCACATTGTGTTGAAGTTCCAGTAGCTGGACACTTCTTAAGCACATCATACCGATGTGGCTGGTGGAGAAAGCAAAACCGGAAGTTGTTATTCTTGTTTTGTGACAGACACAAAAAAATAAATGAACAGGGAAATAAGATAAAAATATAAGCACATATAATGATGTCATTGTGGAGTTCATACATTAGGAAGTTCATTCTTTGGCCATACACTTGGAAAATTTAAGGTCAGAGAAAAAGAGTTGGTACTCACCTAAGTCCTGTTTTGTTTGTTTGCTTTTAAGAGAGTAAGGCTCACGAGAGACAGAAGCATCTTTGAGTTGCAATCCTTTCAAAATTATCTCAATTTAAAGGCAAGCAAGAGAAACAATCAAATGAAAAGTATAGCAGTAATGATCCCTCTGATAGGGGCACATTAGGAAGACATAACGATGGGAACATTTCAGCTCTTCAAAAGCAAGCTAGCAGAGATGAAAATGGGCTGCCTCCAACAGCACAGGAGGATCGGCATTTAAGTGGAATGTGTTATCCGCAAGCTTTCTTTTGAGTTGAAGATTCTACAGTGTGAAATTATATGAAAATATATTTTTATCCAATGTTTTTAAAGCATTTTAGACAGTTAGTGAGGCTAAACAATGCAAACCTACATGGTGGGGTCCTGCTTCATAACTTAAAAAGCACCGGGGCATGCAGCTGTCCTGAAAGACTGTGATGGTGAGTTTACTGCGAGCAGACCGCAGCCAACCGGTTAATCCTGTTGGGTGGCTATGAACTGCAGGGCAAGCAAGAGTTCAGCCTCAGATTCCAATCTTAAGAATTCATAAATCAGCAACAGCACGATGTGCCCAGATGCCTACCGTGAAAAATCCAAACTCAAGTAACAATGTCCAAAAGTCCAAAGACAAGTGTTTTAATTACCTATAGTTATTTACTTATTTCCTTCTATGCATGAGTTGCGTGCATCCATGCTTGCCTGAGTTCAAAGATGAAGGTCAAATGAAATTTTCAGTGGTTTGTCTCAGCATGTGGGCTTCAGGGATCGAACTCAGGAAGTCAGTCTTGCCTGCTAAGCCATCACCACAGCCCCTGTGGTGCTTTGAATGAGAATGCTGCCCTGCCACCCATAGGCTCATATATTTGCATGCTTAGTCAGCAGCTGATGTACAGTGTGATGGATGGGATTAGTGTCTTAGTTAGGGTTTCTCTTGCTGTCATGGGACACCGTGACCTTGGAAACTCTTATAAAGGAAAGCATTTAATTGGGGTTGCATTACAGTTCAGAGGTTTAGAACATTATCACAGCAGGGAGCATGACACAGTGCTGTAGAGGTAGCTGAAAGTTTTACATATCAGCAGGCAGCAAGGAAGAGGGAGACACTGGGTCTGGCTTGAGCATTTGAAATTTCAAAGTCCTCCCCCAACTACACACTGCCTCCAACAAGGCCATACCTCCTAATAGTGCCACTCCTTAAGAGCCTTTAAGCCAAAGGAGCCGTTTTTTATACAAACCACCACATTCCACTCCCTGGCCCTCATAAGCTTTTAGCCATATCATAAAGCAGAAATGCATTTGGTCTAACTTCAAAAGTCCCCATAGTCTCAACCCTGTTTAAAAATCCAAAGTCTCTTTGGAGATTCACAGCAATCTTTTATTTATTTATTTATTTATTTATTTATTTATTTATTTATTTATTTACTTATTTGTTTGTTTATTTATTTATTTATTTTGAGACAAGGTTTCTCTATGTAGTCCTGCCTATCCTGGAACTCACTCTGTATACCAAGATGGCCTGGAACTCACAGAGATCTGCCTGCCTCTGCCTCCCGAGTACTTGGATTAAAGGTGTACACCACCATGTCCAGTGAACTGTAACCTCTACAAAATCAAATCAATTTTTTTTTAAAAAGCAGATCATATACTTCCAACATACAATGACATGGAATATATATGCTACCTTTCCAAAAACAAGAAAAGGGAACATAGTGAAGAAATAATGGGTCAAAGTAAGACCAAAAAAGCTGGGCAAAGACCAACTCTGCATCTCCATGTCTGATGTCAAAGCACTCTTCAGGTCTCAACTCCTTTCAGCTTTGCTGACTGCAACACACTTCTGTCTCTTGGGCTTTCTCCACTTCCTGTTAACAGCTTTCTTTGGCAAGTATCCTAGGCCTCTGGTAGCTGCAGCATCTTGGGGTCTCCAAGGCAATCCAGGCTTCACCTTCACAGCTTCACACAATGGTCTCTCTGGGGCTCCATGCAGGGACACCTGTGACACATGCCTGGCCTCAGCAGTTTTCCTTCACTGTGGAGAGAGAATCCATAACCCTTATTCTGTCCTTGACACACGTCATATCACTATGATATGTCCAGAATCACATGGCTGAAGCTGCCAAGATCTACTGTTTGCTGGTGCTGGAATATTTCTCCCTCGTTCACTTATACCTTCACCAGCTTTCTGTTTTTGATGGATGGTTTCTTTTGCTGCCTAAGCTTGGCTGTCCTGGAACTCATTCTTGTACAGCAGGCGGGCTCAAACTCAGTAATTAGCCTGCCTCTGTCTCAGGAGTGCTGGAATTAAAAGTGTGCACCACCATACCATGCCTGACTCTAAGTTTTTCTTTAATTTCTTTTCACAAGTTGGAGGCCTAGCCGGGTGGAGTCTTGCCGTGATGTCGCCTTTATTCCCTTTGTTCCATTTGGCACCAGGCTTTTCTTTAGTCTGCTTACACTTCCAGGTGCCCCTTTCCTTCTCAAACAGTACATGTTGTATTTTCCCTGCTCTACTCGCTCCTTTTCATTATAGATCTGCGTAAGTGTGACCACTCATAACCAAGCAACAGAGTCAACACTA
This sequence comes from Lophiomys imhausi, assembly GCA_907164525.1. Classification (NCBI taxonomy): domain Eukaryota; kingdom Metazoa; phylum Chordata; class Mammalia; order Rodentia; family Muridae; genus Lophiomys; species Lophiomys imhausi. Next base: position 3,361,943 of record CAJQZJ010008587.1, on the reverse strand, counting down.
GGCTATTTGGAAATCTCTGCTAATGCTGTCAATCCAAAACTCTTAAAATTTAGTCTCGGGCAGATGTTTTTTAGACAAGGGTAGAAAGCAGTCACATTATTTGTCAAAATACCACAAGAACCATCTCTTGGTAACATACTATATTCTTTTCCTCTGAAACTTCTGGAGCTCGGCCCCCACAATTCAAACAACCCCCATCACCACTGTCTTTCACACTCCTGCTAGGATGGCCCATTAAGTCCTGCTTAAAATGTTCAGTCACTTTTCTAGTCCAAAGTCCCAAAATGTTACTTATTTCTCCAAACAAAAGCATAGTCCAGTCTATCACAGCAATACCCCAGTCCCCGATACCAACAACTATCTTAGTTCGGGTTTCTATTGCTGAGATGAGACACCATGACCATGGAAACACTTAAGAAGGGAAGCATTTAATTAGGGCTGGCTTACAGTTCAGAGGGTTAGTCCTTTATCATCATGGCAGGAAAGAGGGCAGCACACAGACATGGTGCTTGAGAGGTTGTTGGGATTTCTTCATTACAACAGGCAGCAGGAAGAGAGAGACACTAAGTCTGGCTTGAGCATTTGAAACTTCAATGTCCACTGGCAGCAGTGACACACTTCTTCCAACAAGGCCATTCCTATTCCAACAAGGCCACACCATCTAGTAGTGCCACTTCCTATGAGCCTATGGAGGCCATTTTTATTCAAACTATCAATTAGGATGTTTGGCCTTGTGTGGGGAGATTTATCAATGGGAATTGGATTCGAGGTTTCAAAAGCTCAGGCCAAGTCCAGTGTCTCTTTCTCTGCCTGCTCCCCATGGATCAGAATGTAAAACTCTCGGCTACTGCTCCAGGTCCATGCCTGTCTGCTTCCTACTATGATTATTATTGACTCACCCTCTAAAACTGTAATTAAGCCCCCAATTAAATGGTTTCTTTTATAAGAGTTCCTTGGCCATGGTGTCTCTTCATAGCAATAGAACATTTACTAAACAGCCCCTGTAGAAACTATTCAATAAATAAACACTGAAGTATAAAAGCTGCCAAGTTTGATTATTTCTAAATTTACTTTTGAGGGTCTGGATATTTTGTTAACAAAGTATTTACTTTGCTATATAACAAACTATATATTGTACATTTATTTAAAAGGTATTTGTTCATCCTTATTTTAATATAATTTTTCCTTGTGATATAATCGAGTTTTACACATAATTTGGGTTCTATTAAACATAAATGTTCGTAACTTAAAGTTAAAATGTAACAGTTTTCAAGGTGCATAATTACTGAAAAATTGAATGTACTTTCATGAAGAAGTTGTAATCATACAAAAAGCACAAAGATAAAAAATTATATATTTTAAATTTAACATGAAATATAACTTGCAGTGAATGATTCAAACTTTAAAACTATCTGCTTTATAAGCTGACCCATGTAATAATTTAAAAATTTTAATAAGATATTACTAAAATTTTTCTTAAAAATTAAAATCGACCAGATAGTGATAGAAGCTTTTAAGCTCAGTACATGGGAGACAGAGGCAAGTGTATCTCCATGTGTTTGAGACCAACTTAGTTTACATAGTGAGTTCCAGGATAGTCAATCCTACATAGAAACTCTTCTTCAAATAACAAAAAACAGTTAAAATCTTTACAAAATTTCAATGTCCACCTAACTGTTAATGTATGTTAACAATTTTGCATGTTATATCCAGCAAGAGCTGCATGTATGGTTTTACAAACACACTGTGTGTGTGTGTTTGTAAATATACATTTGATTTCCTGTAAATTATGCATGCTTCCTTGGCAGAAGCTATGACTATTTGTGAGGCCCTTATAATCATCAAATAGAGACTGAAGTGCAAGACAGAGTGGACCTCAATCCTACTGCAGAAACTGATCACACGCCTGCCTTCTGAGGGAAAGGACTTTGGTTGTTAATGTTTTTCATCTTAAGTGTGTTTCCATTCTATCAAACCCTCACCAAGATTCAAACTTTCTTTGACCATTGCTTCAAAGTATTCTACTTATAAGCTTTCATGAAATTCATATGTGGAATTTCTTATTTTGAAGACTTACAGCAAAAAGTGTGGAGATGAATTTTCTGGGACCTGAATGGTATTAGTCATGAGCCTAGGTGTTTAGTCATGGAGCCTTTTATGGCATAAATTCTATGTTCCCAGAAACATGGATAATCAAGCATACTTTGTGGTACTGAGGATGTAACAAAGAACTGCATACTATCTAAGCAAGCATTCTACCACTGAACCCCTCATCTTTTTAGTCAGGATCTCACTATGAAATGTAGACTGGACTATAGAGCCTAGGCTGGCCTCGAACTCAAGACCCTTCTACTTCTACCTGCAGAGTGCCAGAATTACGTGCTAACATCATATCCTTCAATTCTGATGAGCGTTTATTGCTCTTTGTTAATATTGCTTATTTCTGTGGTGGAGGTGGAACCAAAGGTCCCCTTCTCTGACGTTCTATCAATGAGAAACATCCCCACCACAGTCTCTTTGTGGTGGTTTGAATGAGAAGCCTCCCATAGTCTCAGTCATTTGAATACTTAGTATCTAGTTGCTCACCCCGTTTTGCTAGGTTTAGGAGGTGTGGGCTTGCTGTGGGGAGGGAGAGCTTTAGGACTTGAAAGATTGACACCATTTCAAGTCCTCTTTCTCTGCTCCCTGTTCAGTCACAATGGCTGCCACCTGCTGCCCACATTCCACCACACCAACCCCTAACCCTCTGGAATGGTAAAGCACAACCAACTTTTTTTCCTGTAAGTTGCTGGACCAAGATGTTGTATCACACCAATAGAAAAGTAATTGATACACTCCTTTGAATTCATATGGCCTGTTTGTTTTTAGTTTGTATTTGTTTGTTTGTCATGTCCTAAAGCATTTGGGACAAGCATAAAGTCTCTTGTCCTGTCTCATCGTATGTCAACTTGATACAAGCTAGTTATCTGAAAAGAGGGAACTGCAATTGAGAAAAGGTTTCCATTAGATCCATCTGTAAGGCAATTTTTAATTAGTAATGAATGGGGGAGGGCCAAGCTCATTTTGGGTGGTGCCATCCCTGGGCTGCTGGTCCTGGGCTCTATAAAAAAGCAGATTGAGCAGGGCAGGGGTAGCAAACCAGTAAGCAGCACCCTTCCAAGGCCTCTGCATCAGCTCCTGCCCCAGATTCCAGTCCTGTGTGAGTTCCTGTCCTGACTTTTTTTGAAGATGAACAGTGATATGGGAGTGTAAGTCAACTCCCCAACGTGCTTTCTGGTCATGACTTTTCATCAAGCAGTAGAAACAGTAACTAAGACATCTCCCTTTCCTTACCTAAGGGTGATACTAACTGGTAAGGCCAGTAGTTAATTGATTTCCCTGTTATGGATCACATCAATCCTCTGTGGTGGAGCTATCCATCTAGCAAAGACTGACAAATGGATTCCATTTAAAACCACACACAGAATCAGCAAGGGGATTTCTACTTTGAGCTGAGATGTATGATGTCTGAGGCCTCTGGGATGCTGTAATCAGGGGTAATTTAAAATGCCTCTTGCCTATCATCAGAGTGTGATGCTTGTACAGCTCGTGTTGAAAGTGATTTAGATTAGAATGCTGAGCTGATTCACTGGTCAGCTGCAAGTGTGCACAACAGTCAAAACGGGGGAATGCGCTGTTTCCATGGAGAGGATCATGGATAAATCAAATGTCATATTAAAAATAAAAAGTCTGCATCATGGAGAGACTCTTCCAGTTGCTTATATTTCCTTTATCAATGTAGAAAACCCCTACAGACAAAGGAGAGATTCAACTCAGTGTGTTCAGTATCTTGCTAAAAAGAGATAAAGATACTCCATTGAGACCCTGACCCCTAGAGCAGGAGGACCCAGAGAGTCACTACAGGAAGACTATGAGGAGTGTCTCCTGAAGCCAAATGTTTTATTGCTACCTGTTATTCTTTTTCCGGGGTTCTGTGGTACAAAAAGAGAGTAGAGGCTATTCCAGATTCTTCCAACAAGTCACCTGAGTTGGAATCCCAGAATGCACTATCTGCTGTAGTATGACGTTGGGCAGGCAACCTAACCCTGCTGAGTCCCATTTTCACATCTTTATAATGAAAAGGTAATAGTGTCAGAATCATGCCACTGCCCAGTTCTATGTGTGTTGCTGTTTTATGTTTGCTTTGTTTTAGATTTATTTTATTTTCAATTATGTGGACTTGTGTGTGTATGTGTGGGTATGTGCACATGAGTGCAAGTGCTGGCAGATACCAGAGAGGGTATTAGATCCACTGGAACTGAAGTTAAAGACAGTCATTTACCATAAGTGTTGGGAACCAAACTAGAATCCTCTAAAACTAGCTATTAATTAATTCTTGAGCCATCTCTCTAGTGCCTGGTTCTGTGTTAATGGTTCCTTGCCTTGCATGTCTAGAGTGACTCCACTAAGAACTCAGTATCTGTTCCCAGGAACAAATCCCATCACATGTATTGTCATCAGAATTACATGAGCTGAGCTGGAACATGTTAAACATTCAATAAGTTGTTTTTTACAGTGGGTTTGGTAAGAGACTATAGTATAGGGAGCAGAGAATAGCTAGAAAACAACAACAAAATGTCACTAAGTTACCTTGATATTTAGAAAGAGATTATACAGTTGCTAATTGCTTCTCTGGTCTGACAAATATCAATTTTCAATAAGGACAGAAGGAAGTGTGTACTGCGCCAGGAAGGAGCCACATGCTGCTCATAGATCACAGAACTGTAAACCACTAAGGAATCCTAGAGCCTCCTGCCTAAAGGAAAACCCAAGCTACCAAGTAATGAAGCTCTTTTTCAGTGTATGACTGGGAGACTGGGAGCGAACTGACCACTGTGTCTAACATGAAGGATTTGTGGTGAGTGCTGTTGCGGGTGTGTTAACCATTGCCTGCCCACGGGTCCAACCCCTGACAGCGAGATGAGTGACAATGGCATCAGTCACTCTGGGCCACTCAAGCTGTAAATCTTGCAGTCAACAGGAAAGATCAACAGAGAAGGAGGCTGGCAAGTCCAATCATAGCTGAAGATAGTTGTGATAGTAGGAGCTCAGGAAAGGAAAAGGAATAGAGCGGCATTAATGGAAGCTTCATGTGAACAAAGGACTCAGTGCTGGCAAGGAACTCCACCTGAAATGTCAGACAGGCAACAGTAGAAGGGAATGGGACAGAATGTCAGAACTGGCCTCAAACCCTGGCTCCACCACTTAATAATGTCTGTGAGCAAGCCTAATATTGTCAAGCCGCCATCTACCCATATACAAAATCAAGAATTTTAATCCACATCATTGGATTAAATGGGAGGAATCTAGCCACAATAGCTTCCAAATTCTGGAGTTTAGAGGCTCTTAATTCCCATTCCATGAGCTACTGAGGTGAGGTGAGTCTTACAGCTAGGAGACAGGGATGGAGTATAATTAAATAGTTACCAACCAGAGTACTACCAATAAGAGTAGAACTCCAGGAGAAAGCAGAAGGTTGTTTTCTAAAGATGTCTGTCGAGGGCTGCAGGCAGCAGTAAAAAAGATGCCAAGAAAAGCTAGAAATGTGTAAAGAAGAAATGCAGGCTCGGAAAGATGAATGTCATGTGTTCTCTCTCATGTGGAGATCACAGCTTATAAATTTTATGTTTAATTTTGAGTGGGTGACTATGTGTAGAAGCCAGGGAATAACATTAGGGAGTGGAATGGAGGATTTAAACAAAGGGTGAAGAAATAAAACATACTTGATAGGGGAATACTGGAGGTGCAAGGGTGAAGAGGGATGATGAGTATGGAAATAGGGGAGAGGGAGCTGGGGTGGATCAATGAAAACTATGTGTGAAAATTCCACAAGGAAATCTGGTGCTTGGTGTGTTAATTTAAAAAATAAAAGTAAAGAGGCCTAAGAAAAGATGAATGGAAACTATTGACCAGAAGGTCTTGAGACCAAAGGAAACACAGAGGGTACAGGACAAGCAGTAAATGGCAGGGTCTAAACATGAGCAGGTGAGTGATGTCTTGGATTTCAGTTACATCTTCCTGACCCACCTCTTATCCTGATGTCCGTCTAGCAGACCTCTCTGCTGGCTCACCTAGTAATAGTAGAGCCCACTGTTGAAGAATTGCCTATCTCCCTCTCACCATTCATTATTATAGAGGCACACAGAAAAAAGGAGGGGCCCATTGAATGACACTGAAGGGCAGTAGGCTGGAGCAGCCTGCTTTTGGCTGGAAAGCTTAGCAATCTCGCCTCCCTAATGGCCTGACAACCGCTCCTCTATCCCCAACTTGAGACCAGTGTACAGCAGCCAAGCCTGCTGATCTAGGTTGATGGGAAATGCCAGTTCACTGACCTTTGTAGATGGGCTATTCAGGGAACACCTGGAAGTAATACCGAGAGAAATCTTCCCACCAGGCTTTGCCTATTAACAAGAAAAAGGGGAGCTGTTCCCTGACTACCAGAGGTCAGAGACAACATCTAACTTCTGAGCTTCTTCTTATTGGTCAAGGTCTGGGAGTTTTACCTTAATGCCCAGGTTTCAAGGCATCACACTCATTCCCGTTTCACATGCTACTTTGTGTCTTTTCAAAAGGTCAGCATGCTAAGCAGGCACAATTAGAGGGCCTGCCCAGAGATGGCCCTCCTTCCCACTGTAGCTTCCTTGGCTGCCATCTACTACAACCAGGATGAGTAAGGGCCAAGTCAGGAAACATACCTGTGCACAGATCACATCCAAAAAACTTTTCTATCTGAGATTCCGAGAACAGCCTGGAAAAAGTAGGGTATTCACCGGGTCTAGTCAATAGTCAGCTTTTCCTAGAGTCCCACAGTGGGAAACAGGACTCAGGAGCTCAGATTACAGATGAATAATATTTTGTCTTTATTGCTTTTGTGGTTACGTCTATATTTCCCCTCCCAGAGGGAGGAAAATACACAAGTATGTATCATGAACCCAATACAGAAGTCTTTCTCAGTGACTGAAATTTTTAAAGTTAAGCACAAAGAACCAAAGGAAGCAAATACAAAGTGCATTTGAGGAAATAATCTATATCCTAGAAATAGTGACAAGTAATGATTTTTGTGATTAATCAGACATTAAGTTCATTTATTAGATAGAAAATATATTTATGTAAAATTGCATAATGTCTGCAACAATTTAGAGATTAAACAGAAATCAGTCAATAAATTATGTATGGGATCTATATTTGACACTCCTTATAAGATGGAGTCCATAGAAACAATCAAATGGATATTTGGCACTTTCCATCTGCAAAGTATTGTGCTAGAAATAAACAATTACAAAGAAAAACTCAAGCAATGGGTACAGCGGGACATGCCTGCCTTGGCTATTCAGGAAGCTGAGGCAGGAGGACTCTTCAATCACAGATCTTGAGGCCTGCCTAAGAAACACAGAACTATATCAGAGAAAGGCTGGGATGGCTCTCTGTCCTTCAGAAGCATTCAGATGGTTCGGAAAGGCTTGTTTTGAAATAAGAATATTTGCTCTGAGGTGAAAACACATTGTTTCAAGTTTGTTACTGTAAAATTCAGTTTCCTCGAAGCAGAAAGTAGATAATGAGGTCAATTCAGTGAAATGGCATTACTATTAAAGAAACAAGGTCTATGTGGAGTTTCTGACAGTGTCTGGCCTGTGACAAATGCAGGGAATACTATCCACGTGGAAGCTGATGAACAAGACAATGACTAGTATCAATAGCACCAGGTCATTGGTGCAGAGAAGCCAAGAATGGTGAGGAAAGAATGCTACAATGTAATGAAAGAGGTAGGGTGGGAAACCTTGCTTATTTAGAAGCACAGAGTCCACATTTCTTGTTTTGCTTTATAGGCAAAAAACAACCTTTGGAAGAATATAACAGTCTGCTGTGTCTCAGCAGACAGAGAGGAGGAAGATGAGAGAAGAGAAATAAGTAAAAAGGAAAGGAAGAAAGAGAGGGAGTTTTAAAACTGAGGGAAAGGGGAATAGCAGAAGAGGAAGGACAGAAGGAGGAAAAATAATCAGTGTCACAGACTCCAAGAGTAGTTATAAAGGAAAACGGGACCATCTAATTCCACGCCTGCATCACCACAGCCGCCAGAGTGAGCTTTTGTTAGGGCCATCTTGCTTTACTAAGAGCTGGATTGGGCTGATTAAAGCCCATGCGCACAAAATCTCAGCAAAGCCTGCTCATTTAGAATGAAAACACTGAGTTTAGGCCATTGATTTTTTTTAATGAATATTCTATGTGAAAAAAAATTAAATATGGCAATGACAGAAGAAAGCCTTGCTGTAATTATTGCCCCATATGTTGCTGCCTTCAAGGGAAAACACTCACATAATGTGAGAATCTATGAGTTCTCGGACCTGTTTTCCAAAGTGAGTAACCTTATATTCTGAGAAAAGGGACACATGTGAACTTGACTGCATGTGGAACTCCTTTTGGGGGATCAGCTCTCTCGGTACAGAGCAAATGTGGAGACTGAGGAAGCATGGTCAGCAGAGCTGGGTGAGGGGATACAGAGCCTGCAGGCTCCCTAGAACGGAAGGAGCATTAAGACAACTAAGTAACCCTCCTCCACTTAGCTTCGTACCCTCTCTTGCATTCCACCCCCTTTAGTGGATAGGCTCACCCCTCTGCTAAACTACCTTACTTACACTGTCTTACAGCCTTGCTTTGCACTCAGCACAGAGGAAGAGGTATTTAAATGTCCTGGGAAGCTGGTGTGAAGAAGGTAAGTGGAATGTGGGTTTCAGTCACTTAGAATCCTGGAAATTGGAAGCTGCATCTCTCTCCCCAGGAGTGAGCTTGTTTCGGATGTATGTTACTCTGAAAACCATAATTTGGTCTGAAATGACATGTAAATTGATAAGCTAAGTACTGTTTGATAGGTACTTTTGAAAGTAATGCTAAAAAGTTGAATGGAATTTCCAATAAAATTTCACCCACATGTACTTCTTGCAAACTCCATTTCAGCTTGCATCAGTTTAGTTGTTAGATACTTTTTTTTTTTTTTTACATTTTCATATTAAATTGCCTCCTGGGTCATTCTGGTCCTGTGTCTGTTGTTGGAGATAATTACATAGGAATTTCGATGGTAAGGACACTCTGTGGGGACAGATATCCCTGCTCTATGTTAGAATGTTTTAATCCCAACTTTTGTCTTCATCCTTACACAATCTTTGATTCACTGAGAATTTTTTCTTCTAATAAATAAATAAATGCTGCAAGAAATAATCAACAAAGTTAAATTGAGAAAAGCTAAAACTACATACAGCAAAATTAAAAGAAAAATCAATTGAAGGATCCCATCATTTTAATAACTTCCCGAACTGTGAACATCGACTGAAGATTCTTAGTAGAAACAAGTCACTGTAACATAAAACTGGAAAGAGCTAAAACTGCATTGTGGAAAAAAATGTGTTATTGATTAAAATTGATAGGACCTAATCTTTTACCCCAAATTTTGATCTGGGGTGTCTTATTTAGTTATTTATAGTACATGTAACTGCCATAAATGAAAATTCAGATTGGTAAAAACACATTATAAAATTTTATATGGATGATTGATGAATCAAATTCTAATTGTGAATTTTATAAAGACTAATTATTCATGATGAAAATAATTTTAATTAAATAAAACAGAGTTGCATAAAAATAAAATAGTAAATCATTTAACTGCATTATATAGGAATTTTCACAGGACATTAAATTAGCCTGAGATGATGTCCAGAACTGATTTGTCAATGGAAACTCATTGACTAAACCCCATCAGTATTCACTGAATTCTGATTTATTAACTTAGAGTTCAAATGTTATGACTTTCTAAATGTTGAGGTCAAAATTGCCCTGGGTTGTCTACGTGCCTTCAAAGAACAAATATTAAAAGTCCATATCCTGTGAATACATTTCTAAGGAAATATAGGTTCATATGTGACAAATCCAATATTTATGCTAAAGAAATAGTGTATTTTAAACATGGTCATGTCTTTGGGAAAGAAGATTGTATTGAAAGAGCATTTCGCCTTTCTCCATGGTGAATCACTGTGTTTCTTCCATTGACTACAAGGAATTCTATTAACAGCTATGCATGGTGTCATACTCTGTAGCAGATCCTGGATCAAATAGTGAGGACGCTATTCTTGCAAGGCTAAGTCAAGCAGATGTGGGGAGCTGGGAAGTTGTTCAGAGCTAGGCTATGGATCAGCTGAGGTAGACAATGGGGAGCCACAGAGCGCAGCACTTTCCTATCCATGACATGCTTTGTGAGTTGCCTCCTGCCAACTCCTTCATCTGAACAAAATAGACAACAGAGCAATGAACACGGAATAGCTTCCACTGAGTAGCGACTCACACTGAGGACTCATTAGACCCAAACATCTTCACAGCAGAATAGGAGATAGCAGGATGTCTGACCAAACCCGGAGGTTTTGATGTCATTTTACAAGATTCTTTTAATACATTCACAGGATCAAAACTAAAACTGAGCACTCAACTATGTGCTTAACCCAACCTAGAGCACAAAGGAGTTAAATAATATTTCCCTCTTTAAAAAGGCAAGAATTTAAGGTTTCTTTATATTACACAAACATCATAGATCAGAGACCGCAGTGAAACAAGGCCTTCCTCCCCTATCAACTCCCTAGACAGGAAATGAATGCCACCCAGTTCCTGGGTAAGGTCCTCAGTGCCAGATCCCAGGAGGTAGCAGCAGCTGCAGGGGGTGGGGGTAGGGACCCAGTGGGGTACATGTGCCATGCCTTCAGGGTCAAAGCTCTCTAGGCAGTTTACTACGCATCCTTATTTGGCAGCCAGAGGGCTGTGGCAGGGAAAACAGCTGGCAGAACTGGTTCTTGTGCTCTCCACTGTCCTAGAGTGAGATACTGCTCTGAGTCTGGAATTAAGGCCAGAGATGCTGTAGTGGATGAGCTCCGGTGGGGTCTAGGGTAGAGAACATAATTTCCTATTCATTATTTTGGATCAAAGAACGTTTGTCTGTCTCACTGGTGAACAGTGAGTCTGGACAGACAGTTGAATTTTGTTGTCTCATACAAAGAAAAAGGTGCTGGGTTAAACTATGCCCTCAGAGCCAAGTGTGGGCAGACCTAGAGCACTTCACCAGGCCTGTGCCAGATGGCAGCTGGCCTCTCACAGTTAATGCAAACTTTCCAGGGAATTCCAACAAGGGGAATTCACCAAGGAATAAACTCATCATTTTGTTGTTGTTGTTTGGATTGTTTTTGGCAGATTTATAGATGTCGGTAGTGAATCCAACAGGTAAAGTATCATTTATTGAGTGTAAATATTTTAAGGAAAGTAAAAAATAGCTAACTAGCTTCAGGATATAGCAGTTTTTCCTTGTTAACATAGTTTGCTTCAAGTGAGCCATTTTAGTCCAAAGTTTCTGAATATGTAAATTATTTCGTGTTCTACGAAGATTAAAATATTTCAAGAAAATACCGCATTTCATTGTATTTAATTTAATCTTTAAAAAATCAAATGATAGTTCCCAACCATGATTTTAAACATCAATATTTTAATGCTGTAATTATTTGTGCATTAGTCATATTTCTTGTTGCTATGGGAAAAAATACCCGAAAAGAGCAGCTTAAAGCAGGACTTGTTCCTTTTGGCTAGCAGTTCGAGGGTGCAGTGCGATGGACTGGAGAAGCAATGGGAGGAAAAGCGTGGGCTGATTGGCCCCATTATACCTGCAATCAGGAAGAGAAGTGAATGCTGTCATTCGGCTCCTCTTCTTCTTAGGCTTGGCTCCTCTTCTTCTTAGTCTCTTCTCCATTTGCTGAAGGACTCCAGTCCATGGGAGGACACTGCCCAAATTCTAGGAGGGTCTTCTGTCCTCAACTGAAGTTGACTAGAAGAAACACTCTCACACACAAGTCCAGAGTTATGTCTCCTAAGTGATTCAAAACTCAGTCAAGTGAGCAATGAAGATTAACCATGGAAACTAGAGTTCTATTTTTTTTTTTTTAATGGGGAACAGGGTTTTACTCTAGAGTACACATCTCTGAAATTGCTTGCTCATTGTTTATTTGGTTTCTGATGAGTTCCTAGTCTGTTTTGTTTGTTTGTTTTTTACCACTGATTTCTGTTTTTACTGTTGGAATTTCCATTATTTCACTTATAAAATGGGGAGGTTGGATGAGAAGCACTGGGATATTAAAGGCCATGATTTTGAGAAGGGAACCCAAGTGATTTCTGTCATTGGCCAGACTTATCATTCTTCTGTAGGAACTTATTGAAAGCCAGATGTCCACAGCTGGTGTTCCCTAGAAGCAACAAATAAAAACTGTTCCTCCAAAGTTTCTTCCACAAGTTGAGTTGACAGCAGCAGTGTTGCCTGGAGCTGAGCCTTCCCCATGCTGAGTGAGTAATTAGGGTGTCTGCAATGTCAACTCTGACTGGACATTACCCTCCACAAATGGTTGTGTATGCACTTGAAACAGAAGAGCTGCTGGGTGCCAAATCCCCACCCTCTGGTAGAGAAGTTGCTCATCAATAATGTGCTGACTTTGGTGAAGCCTTTCCAGGGTGTTCTGCCTCTTCATGCTTCAAAAGGCTGAAAGAGGTTCTCTGCTCTGCCGTAGCTCTGTTCATCTCATCACACTGAGAAGACCTGGTTGATTAACTAGATCCACCAGGTGTGGTGGGAATCCTGCTGCTCAACATGAGGTAAACTCATGGGTGATGTAGCCAGAGTACTCCATTCAAGTTTCATATTAAGTCTTAACAATGCCTTTCTGGCACACTGGCTAGATCCAGGCCAGAATCCTGTCCCCAAGAGTAGCCAAGCATGGCATTTGATAGGGGACAGTGTGACAGTTGCACAGTGTTCCATATAGACTCAAGATCAACATTCTGACATCAATCGTTTATAATGCTTAAGTTGGTGAATTAACACAACCTCTCAAATGTGTTTATATTTCTTAGACAGTTTGTCTTAGGAATCCCCAACTCTTCAGTTTACTGACTGGAAGAACATAGGTAAAATACTTGATGCCTGGTCCCTCCTAAGAAAATGAAGGTAATAATAGCTATCTCATGGAGGTTTTTGTACAAAGGTTAAGGTAGGGCTGAGGAAATGATTTACTTTGCAAAGTGCTTGCCATCTACACATAAGGACCTGAGCTTGGGCATCCAGGACACACAAAAAAGCGAGGTATGTCAGTATATTCCTTAATCACCACACTTTGGAGGCTGAGACACGAACATCCCTGCGGCTTTCTAGACAGACTAATCAGTGGACATCAGGTTCAAACTCTTCTCAAAAAGAAGCTAGAGAGAGAATGAGGAAGATACCTGACATGGCCCTCAGACTCCATGTGTGCATATCCACCCAGATATGCACATGTACACACAGAGAAATAGACTAAAATAATGTCCACAAAATGCTTAAGACTGCACAATCACTTGGTACCTACACACTACTCTTGTTAATGAATGTGAACAACAATTTACAAGGAAGTAGGTGTACAGATGCTAGCACAATATGGCAGGCTTTAAAGCAGATCTGACTTTGAGTCTTGGGTTTAGCAATTTCTTGTCTCATGACTTGGAATACATTGCTAAGCCCCTCTGAGCCTCAGCTGATGGAGCTCAAAATGAGTATATTAATGATTACTTGACAAAGCTATCAAAAGTTCAGATATGAGAAATATAAGAAGACACATAAAGACCTGTGATCATATTTCCCTCTTTCTCTTAAGAGAATCAGTCTAAACTTTGCTCAAGAATAACTGTGGCCTGTGAAGGTAACAATGTCTGTCCTATCATACTTTATAGTAGATGCTTCTCAATCTGGTTATCATGTTCAAATAAATCAGACTTTCATTTTCTTTGATAGAAACAACTTTAAAAAGCATTCTCTCTCTCTCTCTCTCTCTCTCTGTCTCTCTCTCTGTCTCTCTCCCAGTATATTCCATTTAGAGGAATCCATTACCACCCTATGAGGAAGCCTAAGTCACCTTGCACAAATGACAGACCAGATAGGGAAAAACCGAGGCCCCCCCAACCTCCAGACACGTGAGCAGAGGAGTTTCTGATGACTCCAGCCTCTAGCTTCTGAGCACAGAACTTTGAGAAGTGAGCCCACATCTTCTTCAAGTATTTTCTGGCTCTACAGGTCCATGAGCAAATTATTGCCTATGTGTGCCACAAAGTGCTAGGGCAGCTTACCATGGAACCAAACACTGGAATAAACATTTTACCTGAGAAATATGCAGACTTAAAAATGCATGTAGCGCAATTCAATTTATGGAAAAAAATTGTCCACACTGTAAATGCATCTCCAGACAACAGAAACATACATATGTGGTACTTGCAGGAATATATGAATGTGGATATGCTGTGCTTGGTTGGAAGGTCTCTTCCCCCTTGCCCCCAGATTCCTATATAAAGCCTCAGATATAAGGCAGTGGTACCCAGAGCTATAATTTTTAAGGACATGATGTCTTAAGGACAGAGACTTCAGAAATGAGATCAGTTTCCTTACAAAAGAGGCCATTAGGGGGCTGATTCACCCCTCTGCCTGGCACAGATGCAACTAGAAGGTGCCATCATTGAGGAAGTGTTTCCAATCTGGTAACTCTTTGATCTCGGAATTCCAAGCTGCCATAATTAATGGAAATCAGTTTCTATGCCTTATAAAGCTACTCGGTTTATGTTATTCTGTGATAGCAACTGGAGCAAATTAAGATGGTATGTGCATGTGTATTTCAAAGTGTGCATATGACTAAGCTGTATGTGCTTGAGTTGTGCATTTATTAGTACATAAGCAGCTTCCTTCAGTGACACACAGTACAGTTCAGCATTACCTCAAGAGGTACAGAAAGCAAGATACAAGGAGAGTAACAACATATAGGATCGTTCACGTTTTCTTCCAAGGGAAAACAATGGTGTTATCATCCAAAGTCTCATGTTATATACTGTTACCACCTGAGATAGTCCTATACAAGGCCAAATTTCATATCTCCCTATTGGGAAGATCTCTCTCTCTCTCTCTCTCTCTCTCT
>CAJQZJ010008587.1:3324565-3346889 GCA_907164525.1 Lophiomys imhausi | reverse complement strand
GGAAGATTCTCTCTCTCTCTCTCTCTCTCTCTCTCTCTCTCTCTCTCACACACACACACACACACACACAGAGAGAGAGAGAAACTGAGATAGATAAATAGAGATAGAGAGAGAGAGAGAGTTCCTCACTCAAAAAGTAAAAGTCTGTTTTGAAGGATACTAGGGCTCCTGCGTAGGACTGAAGGATAGAACAGTTGTATGTAGCCATGCTTTCAGTCTCAAACAGCCCTAAAAAATAACTCTATCAAGTAAGTAAATAGGAAGATGAAAGCCATGCAGAATAAAAGTAGAAAGAGTCACATGTGGCTTCCTAGAAAAGAAGGACTTAGGACTTGAAAGTGTGTAGAATTGACTTAGTAGTAGCTGAGATGAGCAAAGATCAGGAACCAGAATGTTTGGATGTCATAGTAAATATCTGTATTTACCACAGGGAACAAGTAAGCTCTTGAAGATAAACTGAATAGTGGAATAACTTGTAATATCTGTCATGGGCTAATTGAAACATTAATCTGCCCTCTTCAGGGAGTCAAATGAAGGGCTAGTTACTACTGATCCACTGTATTTTACAGTCAAGATACATGATTTCAGAAACTTCAGTAATGACTTCCATAATCTTTACCTTCAATAGTAGGTACTACAGCCTGAAAAAAAAAATTAGGATGATGGAACCATGTTTCAGGAAATGTGTTTCAGGAAAAACATTTCAGGCAAAAGAAACAAATAACAAAATCCAAGAACCCCATATCCTGAAGAACATTTTGCTCAGGAAAGGGTGGCTTAAAAAGAAAGGTGAAAAATTGTGTTGCAAGTTAGTATGAATGTTGAGTCAGATATAGAACTTTAAACTCATGGAGATCTTTATATAGTAGAATGTTAAAGTCAGGTACCAAATACATATGGACTGGTCATGGGAATGTACGTTAAGCCATATAACCCTCATAACTGTGGCCAATTACCTCTGTTGTACTGTATTGTATTTATTATTATAAGAGAAAGAGCCATTTGTTGGACTGAAAGGGGAAACTGTAGGGGGAAATAAGATATACCTTAAACTTAAAAGAAAAAAAAAGGGAAGAGGATGGGGGTTTTAGGGTGGGAGGGTGGGATTGGAGGGGGAATAGAGAAGGGACTGCGATTGAGATGTAACTTAAAGAAATAAAAAATAAAGGAAAAAAAAAAAAAAGAAAGGTGACAAGAGAAATTGAGGCAGGGGATCCCGACATTTTGTAACAGTAATTTGAAGGGTCATAAAGTACCTCATGCATTCAATTGTGATGATAGCAGTTTTCCAGGAAAGCTAAATTGAAAGAGAAAGTCCTGATTACTAACAATCTCATCTCTGAAAAGCAGCAGAGACGGGGGGGGGGGGGGGGAAATGAGCTGCAGACAACAGCCTGTCAGTTTTGCTGCAACACAGGGAATCTCTGCTATGCAGCCAGTGGACCCAGTGGATACTTTCTTGCCCTTGTATGTGTCCTTTAGGATTTGCACGGTGATGCTCCCAATGTTTCTGCCTCTGTCAAAGATTCTTCCCATTTTCTAAAACAAATTGACAAATCCCAATTTGCTCCATTGTATGTTTTCCTTTCTGTGCCTTCTGCTCTCTTTTTCTCCCCAAAGATTTTATTCCTCTTCACAATCTACTTCCCAGGGACCTGTTATTGGAAGCCATTCACAGGCTACAGTTTCTTCGCAGCATGCCCCTTCTACCCCAGACTTTGTGTGACTTCGGAATAGCTTCTACACCAGTTGTGTAAGTTGAGAGTTGAAGGTCACCTACCTGGCCCAGATATCCATACCCAGGCCCCTTGTCTGCCAGGTCAGACTTTAATTGGTCTCTTGTTGACTCCTGCCATTTCACCCTCCTGGCAGTCAAGCAACATGGCAGGTGGGTCACAAGACATGCACACAAGCCCTTTAACTCCACAAGTTTGCAATATGCTCTTCTAAATCCTCAGCCACTTCCTGTGTCTTCCTTACTTCTTCCAGCACAGAGCTTAAAAAGCAAAACCGAAACAAACACACATTTCTAGTGCTGGACCATTTAGATGAGTAGCACTTATATTAACACTGAGAGCTGAGATATGTGGATGACGTGGCAGTGCTGAGAAGCAGCAATGGGCAAACAGTGAAGGATCACAGAGGCTGAAAGATGGGGAGAGGGGTTTCCTGGAGCACCCGAAGGGGAATTAGTCAGAACAATGACGTGAGATGGAAAGGAAGCAAATACATTTTCTGCTGTTAAGAAAGAGCTCCTAAGCAAAGTTCAGCTAGACTGTGAAATATCTTTCCTGAGGAATCAGAGAATTGTACTTGCAGGAAAAGGGGGTGAGAATATGACCAAGTTACATGCACATACTGTTTCAGTGAACTCCATCATTCTGTACAGTAACACACTCAAAAATACAATTGCAACTGCACAGAATTAGAAACACACCCACAATTGCCTGACAAGCATTGTCAGCACACACTGATACTTCCAAGTCTGGTCCCTGTCTATCTGGCTTTGAACAACTGGAAAACTGCTATTCATTTTCTAGAGATGTAAACTGAATCCCTAACTCTGTGATAAACTGTAAAAAACATACATTTTTAGAACATCTTCATTTACCAAACAATGTCTGGATCCATCTGGGCCTATATTTGCCTGGATAAAAAAGAACACCTGGCAGTTTAGAGTGTCTTTCACCATTTTTCTTGGCAATGCCTCTAGTCTTAAGCCACCTTTAAGTCCACCTAATATACTGTTAGTTATTTTTATTTCTTACTGCTTTAGCAAGTTACTAAGGTCTTTGAGGACTCCATACTCCTTAAAATTTTTAGCATGAGAATTTCTACATGGTAACCAATTGTTGTTAGGGTGATCTGAAAGCTGCTTGTATTCTATTGCTAATTACTGGCCCGAAGACCTGGTTACAGTTCAGATGAGCACCATGTCACATATACCTGTCTTTGTTGTGTAAATCTTGCTCTACCTAACTTAAAGTTGATTGGTTGAATAAAGTGCCCGCAGTCTGGATTGGGTAGAAGAGAAGAAGGCAGGGAGAAAGTTCACAAGCTTTTGGAAAAGAGAGAAGCAGGAGGAAAAAAGAGGAAGGAGCCACAATGGGTTAAGATGGAAGAAAACACACATGGCTGGGAGCAACCTGCTCAGGAGACCAGCTGAAATGGAGCTATGCACAATGGGGTTTAATCTTGGGAAGTATAAACCTGTTTAGAGGATTAAGATTGCATAGACCAAGGCTTACTAAAATCCAATGTCAATTATTAATTATTTACTGATACAAATTGCAAATATATCCAAATCACAATTATCAAATGAAATTTAAAAACTAATATAAGTACAAATTATTAATGAACTCGGTGTCAGACACTAAAATATTTTAATATTGTATCCTCAGAACAATGTAATAAATATTATCCTCATTTTATGAGGGATGGGGAGGTCAAGCCTTAGAAAAAAAGGGTTTGAATCACCTCATTAGTAAGTAATTGAGCCAGAAGTCAAATGTGTGTGCTGCCAATGTCTCAGTTTGCGGATCAGAGACCACCAGTTCTATTGTTTTCTAGCACATGATGCTAGCCAACTTTGGTTATTGAACTACATACATACTTCATGTATTAACAACTGCATGATGTCAGTGCTATTGTTATATGGAGAGATGCATAGATAAGAAAATGGATGTAAAGACTTGGAAACATGAGTCCTCCTGGCTAAGAAAGGATAGAATTGTGATTTCACCTCCTAGTTCCCCATTCAGGAGCCCACAGTCTTTAGTACTGCAGTAAACCACAACTCAGGTAAAGTGCACTAAAAATAGATTTTCAAGTGTTCAGCCCATTCTATTGTCACTACAGCATTAATTATTGATTCAGTAACTGATTACAAATAGCTTCCCCCAAGGTTTCACTGGTTATCTATGTCTGAGTCCATGTGTAATTCACTTAACTTTATCAAGATAATTTAAAATTGCCCCTGTGTCTTTCTAATTTCAAGATGCCATCACAAGTCTTTGGCCTTGAATGAAGATCGTCCAAGAAGTCCTCTGCAGTGTGTATGTGTAGCAAGGTGAGGTAGCGGGTGATTCGAGCAAGACTAGTCTTGAAGACCTGAGCAGAAGGTAGGAGTGTGTAAAATAAACGCTGTATTTGGAGGTTTAAGTTGTAGACTATACCCAGGGTTTGAAGAACTCTGATGTCCAATTTCCAGTGTTTCTGATCATTCATTTTATTGAGTCATAGCATTTTCTCACATAACAAACACCAGTATAGAAAACATAGTCCAGTGAGAGATAAGAAACCAGAAACTCCCTAAAAACCAGGCCTGTGTCTTGAAGCACAAGGCACTAATGTTGGCATAAGTAAAAAATACCATCCACAAACTTTTGTGACAATTCTTTTTCTCCGCAGCACAGACATGGAAAAGGGTGAGCTTTTGATTCATTTAACAGTACTGCCTTTACCACTCAAGTGCCAGGGTTATAGGCGTGAGCTACCATACTTGTTTTATGCACAAGTGGGGACAAAACCCAGAGCTTCATGTATGTTAATCAAGTACTATACCAACTGAAGCACATCACCAGCCTCTTGATATGTACTCCTGTGCATTGTTGCAACTCCCTCCATTTGATTTCAGCAAATGTTCGGAATAAATGAAATGACAGATGTAGTGACCAGAAAAGGAAAAAAATCTCTGAGTAGGAAAAAAATACACCTGAATTTTAAAAGTTTAGACACTGACATATTTTTAGATGAGTTTCAATTAAACAAAACAAATAAACAAACACCTTACCCTCCTGCTCCTAATTACCTTTTAAAAACTTTTTTGAAAAGAAAGTGAAAAGAAATAAATTATTTCTGCAGAGATCTAAACTTGCTTCCATTCTCTACAAACAAATTAATAAACCATCATTATTGCTGAAGCAGGATTCATACAACTTGATCTCTAGTACCCAAATCAAGATGTGGCTGGATAAGATGCTAAGAGTATAAACTTAAGGTAGGGGGAGAAATTATCGCAATTCTATCACTACATATAACAAACCAAAGTGATTTGGGGGAAATAGAAAAGAAAAAAGAAATTTTGAGCATTTCCAGGAGGGGAAAGTGCATGCGTTCTTTTCAGTTTCTACCCCAAGTGGAAGAAATTAGAATGAACATGTCAGAATGGAGGCAATCACTGTAACAAAGGCTACTGCAGCAAGTTTAATATCCTTGCAATGTGTTTTCTCAGCCCTGCAGAGGGGCCGCTCGTAACCTAGCCAAGCACTAGGAGAAAGGGCAAGAACTGCAAGGTAGGCAGATGACTTCATCCAGGGCCAGTCTGGGCTAAGCTCTTTACCTGCTTATAGTCCACTCTCATCACAAGAGCACTGAGCACGGTGGATTTGAGCACTCTTATTATCTTCCCCTTACAGATGGGGATTAGTAACATTAATTTACCCAAGATGACAGTTAGGGAGCCATGAAGTCAGGACTCAGCCCCAGGTACTTCGATGTCAAACTCATAACAGCTTTCTCCTCCTGCTGAGGTTTGAGAATGTACAATCTGGAATGTCATCTTAATTCTGTGCTTGATCTGGATTCTCAACAGTAGGCAGAATCTGGATAAACCTGGATTAGGGATACGGTTTTCTCAGTTTGAGAGACCAGTACCAACACAGATGTGCATACAGAATATATATATAAATATATATATATCCCATTTATTGTTAAATTTGATTTAATAAACTTTTTAGCTTAGAGTTATCTCACCCTCCTTTGGCTGTTTAACTCTTAGAGCAAGTGAAAATACACAGCTGGTAATAAGTCTTTGTTAATCAAAGGGATTCCAAAACCATACTTCTATCTTTACAGGATACTTTTGGTTCTGTGAACAAAATAATAGATTTTAATTGATTCACACATGAGTAGTGTATTTGAGTGTGCCTCTTTGCCCTCTTCTCTTCTCTATTTCTTTCTGTTAATTTCATTTCCACTTTCAAGTACCTCTTCTACTTTCATTCACTTGTAGATAGAAAAATAACAGATAGATGATAGAGAAATAAATAGTGATAGGTTAATAAATGATAGCTATAGATTGATCGATGATCAATAGATAAACAGATATATTACAGATATATTTACAGATCTTACATGGTAAGAAGATAAGTGATAGATATATGTAGGTGATAGTGTACATGTATTGCTCTTCCATATAGTCCTTTAACTCCAACAGATAATATGTATGTGTTTTAATTATCTCTAGTCAAGTAACAAGCATCTAGAGACTAACCCTATACACTAAAACTTATTGTTATTGTTCAAAGAAGATAGTTCTTCTGGTCGTGGCCCTTCTCTTAGAAACCTCAGATATGCCCATGGCCTAAGAGCCCCCATGACCTTTCCATTCCTGTTTTTCACCTCCTGGTGTTCTTGGATCTTTTCCAAATTGCATGTCTCCAGGGCCTGGGACTATGATAAATCTTGCTTTCTTAAGCCTACGGTTGGTCTTCCTTTGGAGATGTATCTGACCAGCATCACCTAAAATATTACAGAGAACACCGAAGTACAAAAATAAAGAATTGTCTCCAGGATATAGAAGTACCTCAGGACAGCAAGAATAGAACACCTCTAAAGAGCTGGTGCTGAAAAAGAAATGAGTTATGAACCAACTCTACCTCACCTTCCATTTTTGTGAAGCCTGTGACTAAAGAATAGTGTTTACATGTTTTCAGATGATTAGAACCAAAATGAAAATTATGTGGAATTTCAGTGTCCCTTGATAGAATTATCAGAACACAGCCATGCTTATTCATTCTGTGTTGTGCATGTCTACTTTTAGGAAGTTCAGTAGTAGCTGTGGCTTAAGCTTTGGGCCAGCAATGCCTGAAGTGTTTGCCGTTGTTCTACATAGAGTCCACTGATTCTTGAAATAGAGACCAAAGATTACATACCATGAAAGAGTCACATACAGTCACCAACAACAGGCTAGACAGCTCATAGTGAAAAAGTACTGAAGAACTATGGGAGACTTCCATACAAACATGACACAATAAGAATACCAACGGTCCCCAAATAAAATAGTTTCACCTACAAGTTTTTGACTCTACAGGGTTGTGGAGCAAAACTGCTTTGGTAAAATTATCTTTTGATCTTTATGTGGTTTTGAAGTTTTCAGTAAGGCAAAATTATTCAGAATGATAACATCAAAGTATTGGACAGGGATGGGAGCTATAACCCATCACTCAGTGTAACAACCAGAGGGAACATCAGAAACTCCTCGGCATTCTGGTCATTGATCTGTGGGGTGAAACACAGTAAATGCATGTCCCACCTATGAATTTGACAACTCTTCATGAGTCTATCAGCCCATAATCCTAATTAAAATCAAGAAATACTGCACCAAACCCTTATGATTACAAAGGAATGACTTCCTCAGTGGTCTTCCATAATGAACATCCATTGCAATGTCATAAAATGGAGCAGGCAAAGTGGCAAGGTAACTGTTCAGTGGGAGTAGAGCCATTCAGGGTCACAGGACTTTTAAGTCTCAAGGAAAGCTACTCAACTCTAGGACTCACCATAGAGCAACCAAGAGAAACTACCTGATGGGAACAAGTCACTACTGTCACTACCACCTAACACGGATCGTCCATCATTCTGTACCATGGTGTGCGGCTGGGGATATCCCTTTGTATTTTTAATATCCATGCAAGGAGAGCAGGCTGTACTATTGTGAATCTAGAACAGTGTCCTCAGAAACTGAAAAGTCTATATAAGGGCACTTTCATTTGAAGGAAAATGGAAACACAGAAACCCCTCAGTACCTTATGCTCCTTTCTTGGTGGAAAGACTCCCCTTCATATGGATGATGGAGCTATTTTGGGTGATGCACCCATGTGAGCCTAAAGGAAAGTTACCTCTTAGGTGCCCTGCTCTGGACTTATGGATGTTTCATTACCTATTGGCTAAAAGTATGCACAGGAGGAGACCATCCCCAGAATAGTTGTGTCTTCTAAAAGCTTTCAGCACTTTATCTATAGCTACAAAGCAATGTTCTTTCACATGACCACCTGGGTCTCACTGCAGACACCTCTGGTTTTGTTCCCAACAGAATGAGGAAGAAAGTGAAAAAGAAAAGAAAGAAGACAGGAAAGCAAGGAGGGAGGGAGGGAGAAAGGGAGGAGGAAGGGAAGGAGTGAGGAAGGGAGGGAGAAAAAACAGTAGGGAGGAAAAGAGACTTTAACATGTGCATCTCCATTACCAATGACAAGACAGTGGACAGCTGGTCATTTATCTTGCTTTGAAGATTTTCATTTATGTCAAACTTACTTTGAATAAAATAGCAAGAGATTATCTTTTTAACTAGCTCAGTAAGTCCCAAGAGCTTTTAAATCTTAGCTTTTTAAAGGACCATGCCCCTCTCTTCTGAAGCAGTTAAGCTGCTTGAACAGTGCTATTCAAAACACCAATTTTGTAGAAATCCTTACATATCGAAAGGCAAAGAGGACATGATGAAATTAGCCAGGAGAGAAATAGGGTTTTAATTCTCACCCCATCACGTCCTGGCCAGGAGATCTTTACCAAACCTGGCTAGGGGTTCCCTGTGGAACCCTGTAATGGTCAGATAAGAGACATGGATAATAACATTTGCATGACATGTATCAAAGTTGGGTTTGGAAATCAAGATTCACACATTCAAGTCTTTAGAATCTATGTGACTCAGACAAATGTGTTAATGTGCACAACGAATGTTCCAGAGACAGAGTGACAGAACACTTTGTGAATCATTTGAAGTTCAAAGAGCACTTGCAGGAAAGAGAGAAAGAAAAAAGTTCTAAGGCAGGGGAAATGGTACAGAAAAAAATCAGAAAAGCCCAAGACTTGAGGTGTGTTTAGGAGCTGTGAGACAGCCAGTGAGCGCAGAGTGAGCCAAGTGTGTTAGCGAAGGGTTGAGCGATGAATGTGGAATGGAAACCACACAGCAAAACCCAAGATGGCAAGGTTGGACCTACAGAGTTTACTCAGTTGACAGAGAGTCTGTAATTTGGCAGTGGTACAGCAGATAGATCAGGGAGGGCTTGGGAGCATGCAGAATTTACTTGGAGCTGACATTTCATTCATGTAGGGGTGGAATGAGGACTGAAGTTGGGGTTATGCTGTCTGATTGGAAGAGCCTGATCACTAGGAGGACACAAAGGAAGAATGAAATGCCTCTCCCTTGAGTCTGAGTGACCTAAGGAAGGAGATATTGGTAGTAGAGACTATACAGAAAAGGAGTGAGCTGTACTGTGAGACTGTATTAACCCAAGTTTCAGTTTCTGAGCTCATGGATTTGGGTTGCTTGAAAAGATTATTACGTTATCATTTGGAGTGGGCTCTGAAGAGGAATGCGAAGGGGATAAGCATTTCCAGTCTTCATGTTTCAGCACATTCTCCAGAACAGACAGAAGGAAGTCACAGTGGCCCAGTAAGCAGGAAGCCAGCTCCCCTAGGAACCATAATAATGGACAGGGAACACAGGACTCTCCATTCAGGCTCTCCGCAGGCTGGGCCTGACCTTCTCCATAGGTCCACCGTACAGATGGAAGTGTATGAAAACTAAATTGTCTCTGAACCAGCTAAGTGGGGGACCAAGCACCATGGAGGTCTAACTTAGATGAAATGCAATATTTTTTATTACTTTTCTAGATATTTGACACCATTCTTCAGTTTAAACCAAAGTGCTTTTTCTTCCATTTGAAAATGATTGACACTCAAAAGGTAATACTCTTTAAACTCCTCCAATTAAAGCAAATTTAATTTTAAGTTTAATTAAAGGAAACTTTAATTAGAAAGAAGATTAAATTTTAATTAAATTTCTTTAAAATCTTCATACCGGCCTTTATGGATAATATTTCTGTCAGAAACCAAATCCCTTCTTAATATTCTTAAATTCTATTTTAGCATTTTCCTTCGTATTAAAACTGCTTCTCACCAGCTGTACCTGCCACTGTGAAAATTATTCCCACCTTAAAATACTTGAAAATGCAACAGAGGAGCCAAGGTCTCCCTGGGCAGAGAAAGGAAAACAACAGACTCCATTATTGATGAGATTTTTTTATTTTCAATCTCTTCCCAGCACTCTCCATTGCAATGAGTATAGTAGCCTGCTGTGAGCCAGTTGTGTTGCATCTACACATCAACAGATATTTCTGGAACACCTACTGTGTGCATGGCCCTGCACTAAGTTTCCTGTCTAACAAGGAAACATAGTTAAAGGGCTAGCTCAACCGGAGATTCTGGACAGAAAAGCAAGGTCCAGCTGTCCCTGGTAGGCTCTTCTTGGCTGCTTTTCCATTCTCAAGATCATGAAGGAAACACTGGTCTTAGCCCTGGCCAGGGCATTCCTCTGTTTGATCCTTCTTAATGTTATCACGGATGGGAGCAGGGTCCTGTGTTGGAAGATCTAAGCCTAGATCTTGCCTGGAGTTGCTATTAAATAGCCATATCATTGGGGGAACTGTACATCCATCATTGCTCATGCTTCTCATCACCAATCCATCTCAGTAAAAATAGATTAGTAAAACTCAAGGATGCTCTGAAGATCCAATGAAACGGTATAGGCAAGGAAAGTTTCTGCAAACCGTAAAGTGCTAGCAAGGGGAACTCTGACTCTACCTCTGAAAGTCTCTGCCTGCTTCCCACACTCACCCAACAGGGCATCAACATCTCTGAAGATATGCCCAACATTGTTCATCTCTTGTCACCTTCCTATTCTCAGTGAAATAAAAGACAATCTGTTAATTTTTCTATTGACAGGACCTTCCTGATACCACATGGCATGTCCTAGACACATTACTCTCAACATCCATGTCCTGTAGCCCATAACCAAATCCAAATTCCCACTCTTCCCA
Source organism: Lophiomys imhausi (assembly GCA_907164525.1). Lineage (NCBI taxonomy): Eukaryota > Metazoa > Chordata > Mammalia > Rodentia > Muridae > Lophiomys > Lophiomys imhausi. Next base: position 3,336,012 of record CAJQZJ010008587.1, on the reverse strand, counting down.
GACACCCACCGGGCACCATCTCTGACTGTTGATACATGTATATGTAAATCCTCCCCCTCCTCTAGGCTAGTGAGTAAGTATGTGTGTGTGTGTGTGTGACCATACGTGTGTGCACATGCATGTAAAGGCTAGAAGTCAATTGTTATTCCTCCGGATCTTCCCACTCCATTTTTTTTTGGGGGGGGGGGGTTCTCTGTGTATCCTTGCCTGTCCTGGACTCACTTTGTAGACCAGGCTGGCCTTGAACCCACAGAGATCCACCTGCCTCTGCCTCCCGAGTGCTGGGATTAAAGGCGTGCGCCCCCATGCCCACCCCACTCCATTTTTTGAGGCAGTCATTTGGGGCAGTCATTGGTCTGAAGCTCACTGAAGAGCTGGTTTGACTGGGCAGTGAGGCCCAGGGATCCTCCTGCCTCTGCCTCCTCCGCCCTAGGATTGTGTGCACCAGCCACCACATTTAGCTTTTTAAAGTGGGTTCTGGGGCTCAAACTTGGATCTTCAAGCTTGGGAAGCAAACAGCTACTAGGCTTTCTTTCTAGTTCTGTCTATATGCTTTTGAGATGGGCTCACAGTAGACTCTCTGCTTCAATATCATGAAACAAGCTTCAATATTGTGACCCAGCCATACCACTCCTGGGTATACATTCAAATGATTGCACACCAAACCACAAGGACATCTCCTTAACTATGTTCATAGCAGCTTTATTTGTAATAGGTAGAAACTGGAAACAATCCAGATGTCCTTCAACCTAAGAATGGGTTAAAAAAAAAAACTGTGGTACATTTACACAATGGAATATGACTCAGCTATCAGAAACAAGAAAATCATGCAATTTGCTGCCAAATGGACGGAACTAGAAAGGCTCATCCTGAATGAGCTGTCCCAGACCCAGAAAGATGCACATGGCATGTATTCACTTATAACTGCATTTATTATATACTACAGGATAACTATCCTACAACCAACAGTCCGAAAGGAACGAGAACATAGACTTTGTTACCTGTTAGTGGGACACTTTGCCCTGGTGGAGCTGCCATGTAGGCCCCCAGTGCAATAGGAAGGTCTTAGCCCTCATATGACTGCTGAACTGAGGGGGTGGGCTGTTATGTAAGGGCACCCCACTCCAGAGGAGTAGCATAGGTAGAAAAGGGGAGAAGGTTGGAGGGTGGGACTGGGAGGGATGGAGCAAGGGGACTGTGATGGAGATGTAACTTGAAATAATAAACATTAAAAAAGGAAAGTGAGGATAAATTTCATTAGATATTATTATGCCTACCTTTCTTCATAGGAAGAAAATATCCTTTTAGCATATTTTTAAATTGTGTTTCCAGCTATTTTACTGTGCTGAGCCTCACTCATTTAAGCACACATCTCATTCCTTGAATACATCATAACTGCAAAAGCCTGTGGAGTATGCTATTTGTTTTACTGTTCCCTGGCAAGAAACACAACCCCCAATTCCTTTCCTTGAACTTGGGGGAACTTTCTTATATTCTTTATTTATGGAAGCTCCAACACCACATGACAATACCAATGTTACTTAAGAGTTCAATCTGAGTTCCAGACCTTTTGTTTGAGTCCTATATTTCTAAGACTTGGAGATACATACACATCTCCCACCCACACACAGGGGGGAAAAAAGGCACTGGCCAGGGTCAGACATTAACCCTGTAATCAGAGCTGTCTCTTCACCTGCTCATAATTTCTTCCACGAATAGACCGTGTTTTCTGCTTCCTGTTGTCACAGTGCTCAACCTACTGTCATAATATGCTTGAATTATAGTCATTAACTGTGCTTTGCAAAAGATTAGAAGCCCTATTCTAACTTGTTAGAGACATTTTTTTTTCCAGAGCAACACAAATGTTGATTTTATGAACATGTGCAAGACAGAGGTAGTTAGGAATGGAAAACAGACCAGAGAATGGTGCTGAGATGGGGGGATTTGGCATGGAGAAGAGTGACAACAGCTTCTTCTCCTGGAGACATGAGAGGTTGAGAGGCCCCCAAAGTGAAAGTAGTAAGCCAGTTTCCAGGGAAATAGGGAAGGCTACACTCCGATGTTTGGCTCCAGGCCTTGGTTATTCATTATTCAACTCCAAACTGGGCTTGGTGTATCTGTGTAATTCTCATGTTTTTGCTTTAAGAAGTGGTGAGATGCCTGATTATAAATCATTTGTAAAAACTTTCAACTCTCCAGAAGACAGATGTCGAGAGCTGTTCAAAGATGGCTCCCTCTACTGATGAGCAGCTTTTAAACTCATTGAGACAGAATAAATGGCCATCCACAATGCACCTGCTGGTTCCTTCTTTTTTTTTTTTTTTTTCTTAAATCATCTGTAGGATTTTTTTTTTCTCTTTCAAGGATAAGTTAGAATTGCTCTTCATTACTTTTTCACTGGCAATTAAAAAAAGATCAAAATGGGACTTGTAACAAGAAGTCAGCATACTAATTTTTTACTCTCTGTAAAAACAACAGAACAGATCTCAGGAATTCTTTCTCCTTAGAATATCTTTAAGAATTTTCAGAGCTAAGTGACTTTCCTTTTCTTGGAAAAAAATAGCAGGGCTCAGGAAAAAGATAAAAGTTACTAGTTTTGAAAGCTGATGTTCCCTTTTTTATTAACACTAGCTGCCAAACTCCCAAACTTCCAGAAACTGTACAACACTGTTTGATAACTGGAAGCTCCAAATATACCCGTCATCTCATTATCAGGATGCAGCTAACAAGGATTCAGGGATGCTGACATTCTGTGTGTCTCTGGGTATCTGCCTCTGCTTCACATCTCTCCTCACAAAAACAGTAGTTGGGAGGTGAATTCTCAAGGTTTGAATGACACTGGAGTGGGATAATTTTCGTTTTTTCTGATTTAGTTTTGTCTTTTCAATCTACTTTCCATCCTAGGTTGTCGACTACAGATCATTCCGTTACTTGCTGATGTGCTGTTGACTTGCATCAGGCTTTATTTCCTGCCTTTCTCTTGACCTGTTTGCTTCCAGAAGCATCTGCATTGAGAATCTGCTTGCTAGGATTTTCAATAGAAAATTACCACTACTTAGTTGTCATTGTCCTCACTTCTTCCTTGCTCTTTTTCTCTCTCTCCTACAACCATTAGTTTATTTACCAAAAGGAGCATCTAAATGGAGATTAAGAAAGAGCAATGGTATGGATGTAGGAGCAGCCCTCTGTAGGTAGTAACAGGAAAGGACCCATCCTGAAAACGGCGCATTTCTCTCATATGCTGAAGTGTGAATAGAGCCTGGGCTTAAAAAGGAAGACGAGTCTAGAGCACTGAAGAAGGTGGATAAGAGTACTCATAGGTGGATATAAATTAACCAGCTTAGACACATAAGAGAAAGAATAGGGTTTTGGGCCATTGATGAGCAGCTGAGTTACCTTAGCCCTTGAAAGACCTATGTAAAGATGTATTCTTTCTAATGCTATTAATTGTTACAGATTAAACTGTAAGTAAGGGTGGATTCTAATAAGAAGCTTCCCGCTATCTAGCTACCTCAGACTTGATGGACATAGATATTAATATGAAGTCATCAATAAGGATTATATCATGGTGGTTGTGACAACATTAACTCTCTGTCATGGTAAAGCTACAAGTTGATCTTGTAAATGTGAGAGGAAAGTGAATTTAGAATAATTTACATCACCTGAAATACAGGGTTGGATGGTAGTGATGACCACCAAGTGACTAACTCGTGGCAGTCTAGATTAGTGGTTCTCAACCCTCCTAATACTGTGACCCGTTAATACAGTTCCTCATGTCATAGTGACTCCCAAGAATAAGATTATTTTTGTTGCTACCTCATAATAATAATTTTGCTACTGTTATCAATCATAATGTAAATATCTGATATGCAGAATATCTGATATGAGACCCCTGTGAAAAGATCATTTGACCCCAAGAGAGGTTGAGAACTGCTGGTCTAGATTACTAACCAAGAAAACTAGAACCAGAGTCAAAGACGGACCTAGAGAGGTTTCAAATACTCCTCACAGGATGGAGAGCACACAAAGAGCACAAGGTCATCTCCCTGTTGGGTTGAGGGGGCATGTACTGAGTGGGTAGGTCCTACATTGACTTCATCTATGGGAACCTGGAGGACTAATCAGTTCTATTACAGTTACCTCCATTTTTGTACAGTTTCTGCCATGGCCCTATTAAAAAAACAAAAACAAAACAAAAAACAAAATAATCTCTAGAAAAATAAGTGCGATAGTATTTTCTTCTCTTGGAAACTCATTCCCAGTTTTAGGAGTTTCTTTCACTTTTCCCCCATTCCTTGATTTTCTGTAATTCTTCTTAAAAAACAAAACAAAACAAAAAAAAAACCCAAACAACAACAAAAACCTCTCTTCTCCTTAGCACACTCCCACAAGAGCTCATGTCTTCAATTTCCATTGGCATTCAGCGTCAGCCTTAGAACCACTGTGTGAGGTTGATGCTTGGTGAGCACTGAAGATCTGGAGCCTCAGCACTACTCACCATCAGTACCTTCTCCATGTTAGGTTAGCCCTCGAGGGGGTCTTAAGTAGAATCTACAGTTTAAAATAGATTAGCAATGGCAATTGTTTAGCAATGGCAAGCCAAAAATTAGTTGGCTTGAAACCTGTGACACAGAATACTTTTCTTTCATCTGCCAAAGTTGGATGGTGAGAGATTCCATGTATCATAATCACATGTCCATGAATGGACACAGGAGCAGACTCAGAGCAACAGCAGGACACACTGTTCCCCATCTTTGAGGGTTGCTGGAATAATGGTCTCCATGTCTGTCCAGGAGAAGCAGAAGAAGCTTCTGTGCTGTGACTACACCAGAGACTTCCAAGTCTCTCTGAAGGTCTCATGTCTCTACTTAGCATGTTCCAATTACCCTGAAATGGGTCATTCACACCAGAGTAATAATTGCTGGCAATAGGACTTTTCAGTGTACAATGTCCTGAACATATGTTTAAGGAGTCCTCTGCCATGAAACCTTTTCCTCCAGGAACTTACTGCTTTCATTTTCACTATTTAATGCTATTGTTGTTGCTTGGAGCTGCTGTATATTTTAAACAGGAAAATCAGACCCTTTCAACAATAATTCCTTATACTATTACGATGAGAGAGAGACAGAGAGAGAGAGAGAATCTTTAAAGTTCAAGGAGTACGAGGATAGAAGCAGTGAAATGTTCTAACTTCTTTGCTCCTTGTCTCAGAGTCCTATTTCTAGAGAATCTCTACCTCAGTGTTGTGCTGAAAACATGCACACACACACACACACACACACACATACACACACACCCTACATACATGAGCCTATAATGCTTGTATTATGTTTTATTGATGTGTATGTGCATATATATGTGTGCCTGTGTGCATGAGTGTACTTGTGTATGTATGGGTGTGCCTGTGTGTATATGTGTGTTCCCATGCAAAGTCGGACATTAGCCCAGAGCCAGTAAGTATTAATTAGTTTAAAGGTTTTTTTTTTTAACTAAATAACAAATAGACTTCATATGGTGTGTCTCTGTTAATAAGTCTGAAATACTCAGGCCTAGAGATTTAGCTAATGTTCTCGACCATTAAATATCCATTGTACACAGCTTTATGCCAAACACCTAGTTCATACCAATCATAGGTAGGAAAGATGGACAGTCAGCGGCATTTTAGAGTGTTTATATATAGGGGAAATAAAGGGAAAGTTATCAACATTCTAGAAAACATGATAGCACACTTAACTAAAAGAAGACTTTCCATAAAAGAAATACGATTTTCATTAGATGCAGGTGGAGACTTCTATGTGAAGGAAAAGAGGATGGCACTGTAGGAATGGGAAATAGTAAGCTCAGCTAGTAGAAAGGCTTCACATAGTACACAGTCTCTCTGTTTCACAAGCCTTATCGTTTTGGCATTATTATTAGCACTTGGCTTCCTTTTGCAAAAATAAATAAAAACAGGTTAACACATACCTAAGGAAACTGGGATGTAGTTTCTGGGCCCTTAAAGAGCCATTATTGGTGGAGTAGGCCACTCGAAGCTATGGGAAGTCTGGAAAGGAGCCTAGACTTAGTCCTCCTGTAAACCTTGATGGGCATAGTATGAACATATATGTACCTAGGCAGCAATTGCACTTCATACCACCTAGCTAACTGTATGCAGACTGGAGAATTTCAGTCATTTTTTCCAGGCTTACCTCTTCAGGGCAAGATCACTCTTCCATACAGAAGCAGAAACAATGAATACACAGGATAGGGTCGATGTCTATATTTTTATTAACGCTATCCAGGTATGCCTGGTTTCTTCCCAGATGTCTAAACTATATTCATAATTCTGATAAAATCCAGAAATCCTGAGTTATAAGTTAATATACAATTTACAAAGAGAAGCTTGTTTCTTTCATCCTGAGTGTCTGTTAGTGGGTGGGTATCTTCATCTTCTGCTTACACTGAACAACTCTCTACACAATGAATGAGAAGGGTTGTTGGTTATAGAGAGTCAACATGGACCTGGGGATGAGAATCTATGTGTGTATAAGAAACCCCCCAACGTATGTATACTCCAAGACCTGTGAGGGAGGGATGTGCAAGAGAATTGAGTAGGAAGCTGCTGAGAAGAGAGCTGAGGAGGGTGTTAGCTTACAGATCTGTTCACAGTTGATTACAAATTCTGGATTTAGTAGTTCAACAGGAAAAAAATACACAAATAACTTGAGAAAAATCAATGTTGACTTTGTAGACTATTTAAACCTAGACGTGAGTGAATTATTTTGTTTTGTTTTCATTAGTTAATCTTTGTCCAGAAGTGGGAGCACAAGACACAAATTCAGGTTCCAGTGTGCTGTGGTCCCTCTTAAGATTCACAAGCTCTGAATATTGACCTATAGGCCACACAATTCCTCTTTGCCCTGCCAAAGATAAATTTCATATCAGCTCAGCAGCTAGCCATCATCTATTCTCAGGGGAAGAGTATATAGCATGACCTCTCTTGAAATATTAGCTCTATTTACACTTGCTTGCATGGACCACATTACTCAGGAGTCACCACAGGGAAATGGAGCCTCCAGTAGATAAAGTGATCAGAACAAACCCCTGTAAATAAATCTGAAATTTCAATGAAGGTCGTGCCAGGCCTGATTTATTCCTCAGAACCCTATGAAATAATGTTGACCAGGTAAGTGGTTTTCATTTTCTCCCTTCACCCACATGAGAGAGAAACTTATAGCTCTAAAAAGCTTGTCTTCCATGTTACAATGAGTGGCCAGCCAGAGAGATAATATGCCCTGAAGGGAAGTAACCTTTATTATTATATTAGATTCTCAACAATGAAAGGCCAGCTCTTATAGCAGAATTTTTCTTTTAATATATATTTAATCTGATGGTATAAGTTCTTATCACAGAACTTAATGGAACAGATGAGTTTTACATTCTACTGAGAAAAATAAAACCAGTCAAATTAGGTGATTTTTGTTTGTTTATTTTTAATTTTGGAGCTCAAAAAAAATCATACATCTTTTTGAAAGTGAAGTTTCTTGTTTTCTATTTATCTTATTACACATTACTCATATGCAACTAGGAGACATGAGGCCCAAGAGGATCACCCCCTAATCAGGAAAGCTAGATACTTATTAGTTTCTTTAAAAGAATATGAGGGGCTAAGAGATTAGTTTCATAAGTAAAGAGCTTCCCACATAAGTGTGAAAAGCCGAATATTCAATCCCAAGTACATGCCTAAAATAGCTGGGCTTAATTGGGTGTGGTTTCCAGCACTGGGGATTGGGTGGAGGATAAAAACAAGTGGATTCCTGGGTCTTGTTGAACAGCCAGACTAGCCAGATGCTGTTAAGCTGTGGAGGGGTCCTGAGGTAGAACACACACATCTGACCTCCATATGCATGCACACCAATGTGCTGATAAGTACAAACAAACACATTTGTGTACATGAACATACAAGCACACACAAATATTTAATTACACATGAAAAAAGAAAAAGGAGGGGAAGGAAAAGGAGAAGAGATACCAACCATGCTAGAGCATGAGTCAAGAACTCATATATGAACCTGGGGTTCATATCATTGAGATTCTTGCTTTCTCTGATATATTAAAAAATGACCACTATGTGTGGGTGTCCTCAAGATCTAATGCTTAGGAAAAAGGAAAATGTCCCTCTTCCCTGTATTAATAGAAACTTCAACCTGACATCATTGAAGAAATGTGAGTTCTTGTTTAAATTACCTACTATTGTCATCTCCCTCATGCTTCCCCAACTTTGTGCAACTTTAATTGTCTTCTAACAAATATTTCTTCTGAGGGCATGGCTGCCCTGTGGAGAAGAACTCAGTGTTTAGTCTTTCTGGCAATTCTGGTCTCCAATATAGTGTGATCACCCACTCTCAGAAATATATATAAACATACAAACGTATTGGATTTTCAGTCCCTGCTTGCAAAGGTTTCAGAACATTTCAACTAGAGAGAATTAGAAAAAACCCGAGGGCCGCTCTTTGTCATGCTGAGGCCCTTGCCTGCATCGTTCTTCTTTTTTTCCATTCGACCAGGCTTTATGTGTGCTTTGATTCAGGCAAAACATAACAAAGATATTTTTCAGTTTCAAAACTCCAACTACATATCCACTGAGGGCAAAGCTGGAACTGTCGTCAGGCAACAATGATGCTTTGAAATCCTGACTGTAGAATTTTGTGGAGCATAGTCTCCTTCCCCTTTATGTGAATAAAACTCTTTATAATGCTTCTGATTCATGATGCCTCCCAGTCTCCCCAGCACAGCCTTGCTTTGTGAGTCCCTACTTGCTGCTAAAGAGAGGACAAGAATGGCTAAATGACTCACCCAGTTATTCATGTGGATTAAAACTACTGTAAGGAACAAAATGAGCACCCTCTGCAGTCCCATTTCTTCCTCAGTGATGCTAATACCAACCACCACCTGGAGTGCTACACCTTTGTCTCAGTCCCTGCTTATTCCACCCCTAACCCTTCGTGGAGGAGTGGAGCTTAGGGCCCACCTTCATAGCCCCAAGATAGTCCTCTATGAGCTTCTCTGAGCTCTTCTTTACTGGATGTCTCATTTTTTTCTCCCAGAAGCTGAACACTGAACCCAGGGCCTTGTGTTTGCTATGCAAGCACTCTACCACTGGCAAGCACTCTACCACTGAGCTAAATCCCCAACTCTTAGATGTCACTATGGGCCTCTAGAGTCTGGACTGTTTCTCCTCAATCCATACAGGTAATCTCAAAGACAGAAACATGGTCCTTATTCTTTCTGCTTACAATGCTCATCCAACTTCATGATCTCAGTATTTGTTTCACAGTTGTTCCAATGTACCTGGCTTGTCCATTGGCCATTGTATCATGCACATCTACTCTGGGTCTCAGATGCACTTGAGTATTGCAGGTGATCTGACTAGGCTTACAATGAACCTGCAGTAAATGCTGAGAAACAACTCTTCATTTAGCCTCACCTACATTTTATACAAGAAGATACTGGCAAATGATAGTTGTGCTAACTTCTTAATTCTAGATAAATAAAAAAGTTCCCATATGGGGTCATATTTTGTCACAATTATTACTGGCATTATTTTTTTTTCATTGAATGAAAAGAACTACCTAGAGTTGGAGAATTGCAGATGTATGCTGCAATTAACAAGCTGCAATTGAACTGTACTAAGTTTCAGTCTCTAATCTACAAAATGATAATGTGAAAAAATGTGGATAATTCCCAAGCTAAAACTCTATGATTAAAGTAGAGTCTTTATTGACAGAAGCCTAGAGGTCTGCTGCTGGTTAGAAATGGATGGTCAGACTATGCCAGGCCACTGACTGTGGGACTCAGGCTAGATCTGGCAGGTTGGGGAGGGTAGAGGTTATACTCATGAGGATGGTGTGGTGGAGGGTACTCACTGCTAGGATAAAGGCAGCAAAAGGTACCTTTGGCTGGTCCAGGGCCAAGGTGTGTCACTTGGCTAGATCCTGGAGAGGAAGAACATAGGAAATCCGAGTATAGAGTGAGATGACCCACTGCTCTGTTTTATTAAATGTATCTGATATTACTTTTCTTGGTAAATGCCTGCCAATAAATATGATGCACTTCTGAAATATTCAGTGTGAGCACATAGCATCATTGTAGTTAATCTGATAATAGTCACTACAATAAATAAAATCTATGCAGACATCTATGTTACAGATCTAATGTAAGAGATTTGTTGGGGAAAGGGGGAGAACAAAAGGCCACCTATAAGTGGGGACATAAGAGAGATAGAGACAGACAGACAGACAAGGGGGACAGAATAAGAGAGAGGGGAGAGAGAGAGAGAGAATGAACAAGACACAGAGAGAGATTTGAGGTGGTCAAGACCTTTTAAAGGGTGCTACGTGTGTTGCATAGAGGAGATGAGCAACTCATAGCTACAATGGAAGTGCGCAGCACCTGGCAGCAGGAGGTGGTGAAGTAGGTTGCTGCCCTGAGTTGCTGAAAGTCAGACTGGTGGAGCATCTAAATGACAACACTTCACTAGGCTAGACCCTGTAGAAGAACACAGGAAATTTGAGTGTGGAGTGAGGTGGTCTACTGCTCCTTTTTATTAAGTACATCAGATATTACTTTTTTTGTGGATGCCTGCCAATAAATATGATGGCCTTCTGAAATTTTCAGTATGAACAGATAGAATTATAGTTATTGTGGTAGTAGTCACTACAATAAGTAAAATCCATGCCCAAATCTATGATTTTGGGATAATAATAAGATGGCTACCTATCCAACTGTAGGTACCTTTGCACTGGCTCCATCATCCCATTTCATCCTCAGACTTCCCACATCTTCTAGGGTCCTGGTTAGTACTTTTGGCCACCCTATCATCATTTTCCTGAAACAGACAGTGTTCCAGCCTAGTCTGGCCACCCATTCCTTCTGAGCAGCCTACCTCCTGGCTTCCACAGCCTCATCCCATATCCCTTTGCCCAGCCTTGTCTGTAGAGGCCTGATTTCCCTCATCCAAGCTTTAGGCTTCTGCCAGGACCCATCCTACCTTCAACTGCCAAAAGAACTCTTCTGGGCCACCTCTACTACCCCACTTGGTATCTGACGTCCCACACCCTCTTCCAAGGTCTAGACACAGTTCACTTTGTACACATGATTCACTCCACCCAAACCACTCCCAACCTCTGGACCCTCCCCACCCCACACTGTCTTTTCTTCCCCAACCTGCTCTGTTTATAATAAACTCAGATTCAACAGCAACAACAACAACAAAAAGTCCACATGCCCACATCTTATCATATGATTACCAACAATAGTAAAAATCAGTGGTTGGGTGAAGTAAGAAAGGGCCTAACTGAGCTGCACCTTGGAGAAGGATGTGGAATATATGACCTGGTGGAGAAGTACATTACAGGTCCCTTCTAGTACATTACAGGTCCCTTCTAGTACATTACAGGTCCCTTCTA
>CAJQZJ010008587.1:3310683-3324555 GCA_907164525.1 Lophiomys imhausi | reverse complement strand
TTCTAGTACATTACAGGTCCCTTCTAGTACATTACAGGTCCCTTCTAATACAGTACAGGTCCCTTCTAGTGCAGAAGGGTCCTGTGGTTGGTAACAGGCAGGGTAGATCCTTCAGTATGCCTACAGGTAAATCGTGAGGCAGTCAGGGGACAGCCTGACTAGGCAGAACACTGGCTGTGGGACCCAGGCTGAATATGACTAGTAGGGGAGATATTCTGAATGGGGAGTGTCAGGGAAACTGACTGGTATAGACACAGAAAAATGGAGGAAAAGAGTCCATTTTAATCATTCTTACCATAAATAAGTTAAATCTGTGGATACTATATATGGTATTTATCTTGACTTGATAATTATAGAATGTACATATAGTTCAAAACATATTTAAAGTGAGACATCTATATATGTTATTTTAAATTAAAACTAATTAGTTAAGATACACTAGGACACATTTTTTGTCACCAATTTTTTTTCAAAAATATTTTTTAAGAATGTGTATGAGGCCAGGAGAAGGTGGTGCATGCCTTTAATCCCAGCACTCCTGAGACAGAGGCAGGCAGATCTCTGTGAGTTCAAGGCTAGCCTGGTCTACAAAGCAAGTCCAGGACAACCAGGGCTGTTATACAGAGAAACCCTGTCTCAAAAACAAAAACAAAAATGAAACAACCCCAAAACCAAACAACAACAATGAAAACAAAACAAAAAACCGACAAGAATGCATGAATGCTTTGCTTTCACAAATGAATGTATGCCATGCGTGTGCTTGGTGTGCTCAGAGATCAGAAGAGATCACTAGATTCTCTGGAACACCATGTAGGTGTTGGGAACTGAATCTGGGTCCTCTGGAAGAGTAGTTGTATTTCTAAGTGCTGAAACATTCCTTTAGTCCTTCAAGACTTCTACTCTTTACATAATAATCATGCCTTTTCGGTTTCTACAAAATATAAACTTTTATTGGAAAGGCCATTGCTGAAACACTTATGATTGTTGACCATAGTTGTAGTAGATGTGATTCAGTAGTTGCCACTAGAATGTGAATAAAACATCAATTAAAGCCAGGGAGCTTTTTTGACTCAGAATGTACCACGGTGGCAGAGAATTTCCCTAACATATGCAAAGACCTGCATATATATATTAATTATAAAAATAACAATAAAAAACTAATTATTAAAAAGAAATACTTGCTAGCATTCCTTTTCATGTGAATGTGTACTATGTGTTTGAGAATATAATGATGAATAGCACTTGCTCATCTAATTACAAAGCAAAGACTTGCAGATTAGAAACAGAACCTTAGTATATTTAAATTGAGGAATTAGTTCACTTTAATTTTATTTCAATTATTTAATTTTATTTCAATTTTATTCCTCTTTTCTTTCTGGGTTCTTAGTTTTGCCTCTTACCAACATTCACTGAGTTGGCTTAACTCTATCTTTCTTGCACCTTGGGTGGGTTTCTAGGGTCTCTGCAGTGGACCATTTTAGGCACGACTAGCTAGCACTCTTGTTCCTCACACTTGCTTTTTTCACAGCCCCCTTTTCATATTCATGTACCAGGAGTCAAAAGCAGGTGCAAATCTGATCATGGGGTTCTCATCTTGTCACAGCTCTTGAAGTCTGTTGGGTGAGTTCTTACCCTTCAGTAAGGTGTAGGAGGCGCTCCACACTCTAGATCCTCCATGCTAGGCTTGTCACCTCTTCAGCTCCTGCTTTACTCCCAGGTAGTTCTGGGAGTCCTGGCAACTTCCTGGTTGCTGCCTTCAAACCTCTAAGAAATTTACTTGCACACAGGTCCTTGCTTCCACTCTCCTGATCCTTTCCCGATGCCTCCTCCCTGTGGTCACTCTCTTCAGTCTCAGAAGCCTCCGAGCATTTCACTCACTAGACTTCCACCTTGTGTTTTTCTGTTGCTCATGGCCAGCTGTCTCACTGAACATGTCTACGGTGTTGTACTCATTTATACTTAGCGTTTAGGAAGAACTCATCAGACACTTTAGAAGGAATGAATAAAGATATTCTATGGCAGTGAAAACTTACACGAAAAAAAGATATGAAGACATCATTATAAAGCTAGACAGGAAAGAGAAGCTGGTGTTTTGAGACAACATGGGAACTAGGCAAAATTCCCAAGTCAGTATATCTTCTGCCAGATTTGCCAGCCTTTGGAGGGATGGAGGGTGACAGAAGAAACAGGCTGCATGGAGTGGTGGCACGAGTTTATTGAACTGCTGAGATAGCTGTATTTGAAGGCTTTTCCAAAAATCACTTGAAGTAATTAATGCTCCAGGAGACACTAATGAACTGGCAAAGGGGGTCGAAATTTACAAAATTCTGTAGTGACTTGGGTGACAGCATAGCCAGACTATTTAAACTTAGAGGCAACTGCCATTTTAGTGAACAGTTCTTTTCTCCCCATGCCAACACTTTTGAATAATTAGATCTACTTCAGAATACTTAGATAGGAGCAGACTCCAGGTCCAAGAAATCTCAGGAAATTTTGCAAAAAAAGAAGATCATAACACCCCATCTGTGTCTTAATTTACAGTACATTTTAAAAAGAGACATTTCCTTCTTTCTATGTCCACCACTTGTCTTGAAATGGCACAGCAAGTGGCCCTGATGGATGATGGACAAATATCACTTGCTGTTTTCCTGATCTCTTGCCTACACAAGTAACAGCAGTGCTACAAAAAGATGCCATTTCTGTTGAACCTTGGTGATAGCTATGTTGAGATACTTTCTAGAAAAGAGGCATCTGAAAATCATGACTTCATAGTGCTGATAAATGTTTAATGTTTTTGATTACCTAAGACTGTTTTTCTAGGACAGCTCTGATGTCAGTTGCAAGAGAACTCTGATGCTTCAGTGTGTCTGTTCCCAGGTGTAGTTTACAGTTACTCAGTGCTGGCAGTAGTTACAGGCACTCACTGTTGGCTTCTCTTCTACTACAATGCTTTCAGAAGTTTGGAGATAAATTATGACATCATCTATAGGAAACGGGTTATGTTTTGGTGTACATTTTAATTCTATTTATTTATTTGTTTGTTTGTTTATTTATTTATTTATTTGTTTGTTTATTTATTTATTTATTTATTGGTTTATTGATGCGGGGTTTCTCTGTGTAACAGCCTTGGCTGCCCTGGAACTCACTCTGTAGACCAGGCTAGACTTGAACTCACAGAGACTGGCCTGCCTCTGCCTCCCAAGTGGTGGGATTAAAGGTGTGCACCACCAAATCCTGCCTAGTTCTACTTTAAATATCCCTACAGATAGTCAGTTATAAAATAAAGTTAACTGCTTATGGTTCAGTCTCAGGTTGATTGTTCCACAACCCATTTAGTGTAGCAGTTGCCTAACTCTATATGGAGGTCAGCCCATGGGAGCACTGGCAAACTATGACATAGAATCCCTCTCCTTAGTTCATGCAATTTCACTAATGTGTTTGTTTAAGACAGAGTCTCTTTTATAGCCCAGGCTGGCCTTGAACTCAAGATCCTCCAACCTTTTCCTCCCACGTGCTGAGATTGCAAGCGCACACCACCAATCCTAGTTCAAGTTCATTACTCTTTAACATTAGGTAAAGCGCACAGACTTTGTGAGTCTTCACCAATTATTTGTGGTTGTTCTGATGGACTAGAGCATAGCTATTTATGTGAAATTCCTATGGTAATGTGGTTAGGGCCTTTTTGCCATGTAGAAACTTCTTGTCCATATTGATTTCAGTTGGTAAATATTATAGAAAACTAAATCCGGGCAGGAGTTGTGAATCACTTTTCTGTTCATTGACAGAATGTCTACACTAACCTCACATTTTTTATGAAAATTCTCACATATCTTCCCTACTGAGGCTGTCATGGAATCTGAGATGTGGAGCTAAGAGAGCTGTCCTCTCCTAAATATGTGCCAAGAGAAAGGGGAGAAATTTTGATGGCACATATATTCACTTTTTTCACCATTGCCTGACATAAATGAGAGAAAAAAAAAACCTAGATTAAAGGGAACATACTCTGAATAAGACAATCAGATGTGGAAACCAATGCAGGCTTCATTCTGGGACACTAACATCTTTATTTGAAAGTATTCCTTGGCTTTCCATAGAAATTTATGTCCATTAAAAAATAAATAAAAATTTACGACAGAAATAAACCATATCGGTGGTTCCCCACCACCCAAACAGTGATGATATCCACCCTCAATCTCTTTGACTTGGGATTTGAAATCCAGTGATAAATGCTACACAGCTGTCCATCAAAAATTACCTTTTTTTGGATTAAATCTGTAAGAAAGAAGTTCAATTCAGATAAAACTATGAAAACATTGACAGCAGATGGGTGAGTCTCTGAGGAACACACTATGGATGTATTCTTACTAGACGCTTGCAGTAACTCCATGGAGAAGCAAGGAAATGACAGGGTGTTTGTGTTAGCTTGCTGGGTGACCAGGTGGGTGCACTTCTCAACCCCTCATACCTAAGAAATTGTTTTCCAGGACCTCTCCTGTAGTCAGGATGTGTGTAAAACTGAGATGATTTACATGATGATCAAGCACTTAGTGCTCACCAGGGGATATTGAGTTCACAGTGACCAATAGAGATGCGCATAAGGTGTTAAGCATCACCTTTGAAAAGGAAATAAGAAAATCATAGACAAGCAGTGTGAGGTAGAAGTATCACAGAGTTTAGAAGGACAGTGAAAGTCTATCAGGCAGTTTAGACTAGAACACACAAATGAGACAAGTAATCCTTTGCTGGGCATGTAGCTCCATGGTTGAACACGTTGCTAAGCACTCTCACATGGAGGACCTCTTGGGTTCAATCAACAGTAACACACATACATGCACATACACATGCACACTCCTATTCACATTACCTAAAGTAGAAAGCTTGAAATCAAACCTCAAAAGACCCTGGATAACTATACAATCCAAAACAAAAAGAACAATGCTGGAGCAATTGTCATTTCAGATCCTAAGTATGCTAGAGTCAACCTAATGATATTCTTCTACACTCATAGAACAGTGCCTTATTCAGCCATCATCAGAGAAGCTTCCTCCTGCAGCAGATGAGAACAAACATAGCTGGACAATGCAGAGAGAGAGAGAGAGAGAGAGAGAGAGAGAGAGAGAGAGAGAGAGAGAAAAGAAGAGAGAGAGAGACCTTGGAACTTTCAGCTCTTATAGGATGTCTCTATCAAATCTCTCCCCTTAGAGCTCAGGGAATCCCATGGATGAAGAGGTGGAAAGAGTGTAAAAGCCAAAAGGGATGGAGAACACGAAGAGAACCTTCTAAATCAACTAAGCAAAACTCAAATGAACTCACGGAGACTAAAACAGCAAGCGCACGATCTGTAAAGGTTGGCACCAGATCCTCTTTGTATATGTAATAGTTTTCAGTTTAGTGTTTTTGTGGAACTCCTGAGTGTGAGAATGAGTGGATTTCTGACTTTTCTGTCTTAGTTTGGGCTCTTTCCTTCTCTTGGTTTGTCTTGTGGAAAATTGATGTGACAGTTTTTCTGTTATCTTTTTATATATTATTTTATCATGTTCTCTCATTATCCCTTAGAAAGCTGTTCTTTTCTTTTTTTAATATTTATTTATTACTTCAGGTTACATCTCCATCACAGTGTCCTCTTTCTACCCCTCTCTGTCCCACCCTCCCACCCTTTAACTCCTATCCCTTCCATCACACTCCTCTAGAGTGGAGTGTCCCTACATAACAGTCCCCCACCTCAGTTCAGCAGTCATATGAGGGCCAAGAGCCTTCTCATCCACTGGGGACCTACAAGGCAGTACCACTCAGGCAAAGTGTCTCATTGATAGGAAAAAAAAAACTGTATACCTGTTCCCCTTGGTGAAAGACAAAAAAAAGTTAGTAGATATGGATGGGAGGGGAGGTGGGGAAGAACTGGGAGTAGTAGAGGGAGAGGAAACTGTAATTGGGATATATGTATAAGAAAGGAATCTACTTTCAATAATAAAAGGGGAAAATATTTTAAATGCCATAAATTGTCTTCATTTTAAAGTACAATATCCAGCTTGAGAACTAAACACACAGAATGTAACATTGAAAATAAACAGAAAATTTCAGATGATTTTTAAAAAGTGTAGAGTCATGGTCATAAAAACTGCATGGAACAAGCACAAAACCAGACATATAATGTAGAACAACAGGAAAAAAATGAAGAGATGTCTAGAAATACACATTTCTTCCACCATTTAATATTTGACAAAGATGGTAAAAGTGTAGGCTGGAGAAAAGAAAGCATCTTCAACAAATGATGTCGGTAAAGCTGGGTGTCCACATGCAGAAGAATGAGATCATATTAAATTTAAAAAATAGAAATATATACTTGTATCTATCACCTTGCACAAAAACTAACTCCAAATGGGTGAATGACTTAAACATTAAATACTGAAACTACCAGAAGAAAACTTAAGCAGTACCCTATAAGACACAGATGTAGGAAAGGCTTCCTGAATAGGACCTAATATGTCCAAGAATTAAGGCCAACAAGTGAATAGTGAAACTTCATAAAACTAAAAAATGTCTGAATAGCCAAAGAAACAATGAACTAGGTGAAGAGGAAGCCCACACAATGAATCTTTACCAGCTATATATCAGAAAGAGGATAATATTCAAGTACACAAAAAAACTAGAAAACCAAAAGGCCAACCAAATGAATAAACAAATCATTCAAAAAGTGATTCTGAGACCTAAACAGAACATTCTAAAAAGAAGAAATAAAATGTCTAATAAATATCTCAAAAAATTTTTTATTCATTTTTAGCAGTTAAGGAAATGTAAATCAAAACAACTTTGAGATTTCTTCTTATGCCACTCAGAATACCAAAGATCAACAAAACTAACAACAGCAAATGCTGGAGAGGATGCTGGAAAAAGGGAACCCTCATTTACTGTTGGTGGAATTGCAAGCTGGTGCAACCACTATAGAAATCAATGTGGAGAGTTCTCAAAAGGCTAAAAATAAATCTACTGTGTGTCCAGCTATACCACACCTTAGCATATGCCCACACAACTCAATATCCTTTCCCACAGATACTTGCTCAGCCATGTTCGTTGCTGCTTTACTCACAATAGCTGGGAAATGTAAACAACCTAAGTTTCTTACAGAGAACAAATGAATAATAAAAATGTACATAGACTCTAGAACACTCTTCAGATTTAATGAAAAATGAAATCATGAACTAAGGAAACTTTTTTTTTTTTTTGCAACAGATGGAGACAATTACCAAAAGCTGAAACCAAACAAAATTCAGAGTTGAGGAGGTCAATCCCAATAACTACATCTACAAAACAACTCCAGCACATAAGTCTCCAGGAACATTGCAAAGGGGGTAGGAAGATTGCAAGAGCCAGGAACCAATAAGTTTACTGTGAGATTGTCTCCTAGAAGTGTTAAAAGCTATTCTCATAACGTCTCACCAATATAATTGCCCACACATGAGATAAACAAGGGTGACACCAATGACATACCCAAATGGATTGGGGAAGGCCCGTGAGGTCTCAGTCCTACACAAAAAGCTATAGGCAACTGAGGAATGCTGAGAGTGAGACAAATAGTTCTTCTCAGGGAAGAGGACACTAATTGGTTACCCAATACCAAATGATCACTGCTAAAAGTCATACATACAAGTAACATTCTAGACTGAACAGGCTGTATTTAATAATACATATGTATATAAGTATTCATATATGCATATAATAACAAGCAATGAAAGAAGAGGTCATGAATCTGAAAGAAAGTAGAAAACAGTATGGAAGGGTTTGAAAGGAGGAGAGGGAAGGGAAAAATAATGTAATTATATTAAAATCTCAACTATATAAGAAAAAATATTTACGTGCCTTCACTAAAAGAAAAAAAAGAGTCTGGAAATGTAGTTCATTGGTAGATGCCACCCTGGAGTGCACAAAAGCCTTGAGTTTAATTTTCAGTACTGGATATACAGATGTGGGCATACATATACAAATTATTCTGTGATGTTGAATCTTTAATTTCAGGGCCTAGGAGGTGGCTCTGATTGTGCAGGGGACCTAGATTCAGTTCCCAGACACACATAAAGGTTCTTAACTCTCCTTAAGTTTCAGAGATCCCTGGTACTGTCTGAGGGTACAAATATAGTACAAATACATATATGCTAGCTAAACACTCATATATATAAAATAAAAGATACTTTTTAAAAAAGAAATATTGAGGCTATATTGAAGAGTATTAAAGACAGATTGGCCCTCAGTTCCATGTTTATGACTACTTTAGCTTTCAAGCTAGTGTTTCTAAGTGCTTGGTTAAATCTAGTCACTCAGAGGTGCTTGATACTCAGTATTGGTGTTGCATCACGAAGCTATGAAGCCAGAAGAAATGTCAGTGGGCTTGATCATGGCTGCCTCCACAGATCCTATGTGGGATCCTTAGTGACATTCCAACACACACACACACACACACACACACACACACTGCTGCTTTCCTAAAACCTGGAACAAGGGGAAACATCATCCTAATGGATAGTGACAGGGGTGGGTCATGGTGGTGCTATTGTCTAAAGACAAATATATCTCTGTCAGCACTCCGCTTAAGGGAATATTAGCAAAGCTGAGCGCATCCTGTGGGCAACCCTCTTGGTTTACATCCCAGGATTTTGATGAGCAGGAATCAAGAATGAAAACAAACTATCGAAACAGAGGTGGTATAAAGAATAGGGGGATTATTTCGCCATCAGATCTCCACTTACCTTTCCCCTGAAACCATTTCACCGTTTTAAAAGTGTGAGCCACAGAATCTTGCCTATCCTAACGTGGGAAAAGAAATGCAATCCCCACAGGAGAACTGAACATGGCTTCATGTTGGGGCAGAAGATCGTGAGCCTCGTTTGGCAGTGATTCAGGCTAGGCTCAGGTGAGGAAGTCACTGATCCACTGCAGGGGACAGGAGATTGTGGTAAGGACAGGGACCATCAGAAGGGCTGTTGTCACTGACTTCAGAGATGAGAGGGATGAGGCAGCTTGGAGCTGTGGCTCAGGCTCTCAGCTGATTTCTGACACTAGTTTCACAGTGACAAAGCTGGAAGTTCGGACTCAAGGCAGAACTATGTTTCAGTGAGTAAAAACACCGGCTGATCATCCAGAGGACCCAGGCTCGATTCCCAGCACAACCATGTCAGCTCACAACAGTCTGGAATATCTGTTTCAGAGCACCTAACTGCAACTTCTGCACACTATGGGCACCAGGCACACATTGCTACACATATATCCATGCAGACAAAGCACCAGTATTCACAAGATAAAACATATAAGTGTTTAAAATCTGTGCTTAGTTTTCAGTTCCGTCACGTGTGTTGTGGAGAGTGAAACTGTTGTTCCCCTCCCCACCTCTGGGGGATGTGGTAGAATTGCTCAACCTTGTGGACCTAATTTTCTTTGTCTGTGAATGAGGATAATAAGAGTGAGAAATTACTAAAGATTAATTTTTAATGATTTGTGAAAATGCCATACACTGCTTTTAATTATAGCTACTGTTCTGTGCAATAGCTGCTTTGGACACATTCCTTCAAATTGGAAATTTATATCTGTTTCTAATATCATCTCACTACCTCTCTGAAACATTATAATCAGTTCTCATCTGTGTCTATTAATTCAACTGCTATAGACTCAATACAAGAGTAAGGTAGTAGACACTTATCTCTCAATTTGTCTTATTCCATTTACCACAATGTTGCCCAAGTTTACCTGTGCCGTGAATGATAGAAACTTCTTACTTTGTAACACTTGAGTAGTATGTTGTGAGCAACCACATTTTCTTTATCCATTCACTTGTTGATAAATATTTAGGTTAACTGTTTCTTTGCTAATATGGACAATTCTCTAATAAGCACACATTCTTTAACACACTAACTCATTTCAGTTGGAACCAAAACTCAGTAGTGGGGTGGCTAGATGATACAATAGTTATATTCCTGATTTTGAAAGAAAAAAAAAAAACTTTCTTTTAAAGAACTTAAAGAAAATTTAAAAGATTTTTTTAATTTTAAAGAAAAAAATCATTAAAAATAAAAACAAATTTCATAATGGCTGCACTAATTAACATTCCATATACAACCAACAACATGGCTCCTTACCAACACTTGTTATTTTTTTCATCATTTCTATTGGAGCCATTCTAATGTGTATTAAGCAATGGTCTCCTTGTCATTTTATTTGCATTTCCCATGTTGTCAGTGATTTGAAAATCTTCTCTTATACTAGCCATTCCTGGGTCTTCTGAAAAAATGTCCACCTGGGACATGTGCACACCATGAACTGGGTTGTTTTCCTTTCTGTTGAATTGTGTGCATTGTATGTTTTAAATATACCCATTTTTCAGAATTCTATTTGCAGATATTTTCTTCCATTCTGCAGATTGCCTTTCCCTCTAGCCGTTGTTCCCTTTTCTGTGCAAAACCTATTTAGTTTAAAGCATATCATTTTGTCTTGACATTATGACAAAAATAGTCACACACACTTCTCCCATCTGTACATGTGAATCCTTTCTCAGGCAGGTCCCAGCTCAACATCACCCAAAATCAAATATGTTTCTTTTCTCTAGTTCCCATGATACCAAGTGCCTAGAAGTAATTTGTAACTTTCTAAGTTTTTTACCATGTTTTTCTGTAAAAGTTTTCTATACGTTGACCTTACCTCTTCCATAAAACTGAAATCATTTTATGGATAAGGAGGATATAGCATACAAAAGGCTGTCTATCTTCTTTGCCCTTCCAAAGATACAGAAAGTAGCAAAACACACTTGACCAGATAACTTACAGAAGATCTTTATAGAGTTCTTCTGTATAAAGTTATACAGAATATTCTTAATATTCTGTATTTATTCTATAAATTCTACAAATATTCTAATATTCTAAAAATATGTAGAAGACAGTTTATCTGTATTTCTATATATTTTCCTACAAAGGAATAGGAATTAGATGCAAAGCATTATTTAAAGAAAGACATGGCAAAAAGCATGGAGTTGTAAAATACTGAGTAAATCATTTTTGCTGTATTGGTATTATAGTTAAATTATAATGTAAAGTCTATGTGACATCACTTACTCATGGGATATCTGGTACACAAAGCTCTTTCATATATGATATCTCATTTAACTTAAAAAAAAAAGTAACTCAAAGGAACTTAGAAAATTGGAGCAAAAGACTGATGCTCTACATGGAGGACTGAGTTACAACTTCATTCCAGTCAGCAGAGGAAGACTCCGAAGTAATTTCATATTAAAACAAAAGTTTACATATTGAAAATTTTATCATTTTGTTTTATCTATGAGATCTATGAAGAGTAGCATCTTGTCTAAGAGACTAAATAGGATATTTATTGAAGATGATGAGAGATAATTCCAAACATGACAAGGACTTCTACGAAGCAAGTAAATCAAAAGGAAATTTTTAAAAATGTTTCCTCTACTATTACTCTCTTAAATCTAGAAGATTATTTTTTGGTTGTGAGCCTAGCCCTTAATGGCTGAGCCATCTCTCCAGCCCAAATCTAGAAGATTATTGTATTACTTTTAGAAAATAATTACATTTTATGCCTTAAAAAACATTATTATTCAACATGTTAGCACCAGTCAGATATTTTTCTTTCTTCTTACACAATATCTTAGTGAGTAAGAAAATTACTATGCTCCCCCTCATACAAGATCTCCTGGGTATAGAATCTGAGACCCCACCTAGGGTTTTCACTGATGATAGCTAAAGACAGTAAATCAGAGAGAAGACTCTGAGAACTGGATAGATCACAGGCCTGTTACTATGGAAATAGTTTAAATTAATACATCCTGTCCTAGTTTCTTAGCCTCTCCTCTACCACAAAATAGGAACTGTCTCTTGTGCAAAGTCTAGTAAAAATGAAGCACTAGGTTTCCTGTACATGAAATATGCTCTATTACATTTTCCATGTTTTTTAATTCTATTTTGGTGTGAACTTCTGTGGGTGAGGGAGATGTGGCTGAAGTAGCAATATCTTGTGTTCCAACTATAGGCTGATATATGCTCAAGAAAGCACAGAGATAGAGTGGACTTTAAAATCATCTCCCTCAGCCCTCCTACCTCACAGAACCGAAGCCATGAGACCCAATGGTATTGATGTCATGGCAACATACAGATTAACACATATTTATGACACACACTGGAACATTTGAAAAGGATTCTTAAAACTATGGGAACAATGTGCTGACCCTCAACCCTGCTTAGCTATCAAGCCAGTATCATGGCACACATCCTAATTGATATTACCATACTATGTCAAGAGTTTACTGAGGAGCAGATTTGATCCACAATGCCTTCATAATAAAAGATTTACAAAGGAAAAAAAATGATGTTTGAATTTCCAACCTTCCAACGCTCCATTTTTGAAGTGCTTTTATCATTAAAGTTATGAGTTAAAAAGGAGACGAGTCAAGAGCAAGGGAGGATTTGTTGATGAAAACTATAGTTGCTTAAGCTATTTCCTTGGTCTTACACAAAATGCATAATGCCTTCATGTTTCACATTCCTGTAAAACACTTGGTCTTGGAAACTGGCAAATTTAAGTCTGGAAGATGAGCTGAGATGGATGTTTCCTTGAACTGTCAGCAGACCATGTGGCCACAAGCCACATACAATGCCTCAGACTTTACCTACTTGAATGCCAACAATAGTCAGTTCAGCAACATATTCATGGTAATTATCTTTTGTGGTTTGTAATGATATTGGTACAAATGACATAGGTCAAGAATTTTAAATTCTTTGATTAGGGAAAAAAAGCTAAGACCATTGCTTCATTCAACTCTTTTTCATAAAAACTACTCAGAAGTTTGATTTTTTTTTAAAGAGAAAAATGTTATTGCAAATACACGCAACTAAGTCTATACACCATGCACACATATATCAGACTAATAAGAATCTATCAAGAAATAATATATTTAATATATATTTTAATACATTTTGATATCTCAAATCTTCTATTATAATTTTTAGTTGTATTTAATTCTCATTTTCTTGAATAGTTATGCAGAGAAGAATGTCTCAGAAAACTTACAACAATCTGAACAATCTATACACTCTGGGGGTATCTTCTGGTTTCTTTGTATGCTGCATACTTAAAGATTTAACAAAATCTCCCTCATTGAACTAAAAATGTTATGTTAGTAAATTCAAGGCTGCAAACCAGAGGAGTACAGAATGTTTTTTTTTTTTTTAGAATGTTTTATCAAAAGAAAAAAGACATTGGAAACCTTGATTTTTTTTTAAAGTAACTCCACTTGCACTAAGCAGAGAAATCTTTGCTTATTCATTTCATTTGACTCCTTTTTAATCTCAGTTTTTTATGAGGACACTAATGACCCTCCCAGATTGTTGCCCTCCAGTGAAATAACAGAGCATTCACAGTGGCAGAATTCCAGTTGAACGAGTTCTGAACTTATTGTAAATCTTCCTGTTTTGTTGTTCTTCAAACAACAGGCTTTGCCATCTGCCTTATGAATTTAATTTTTTTGCAGTATTTCATATGGTCTAAAATACGGTTATTGTCATGCATATACTGGGGTTTCTGGATAGTATTAATTAAGTCCATAATATTGCACCAATGTGCACAGTGAAATGAAACACAAAGGCCATGGTGTGCTCGTCATTACTACACTCTGTGCATTCCACAATGACTGTTCTCTCCAAACTGGAGACAATTGGATTGTAGCTGCTAACAAAGTTAAACCTGAAGGCTTAAATTCAGGTGAATGAGATAAATTGAAACAGATCTTATTGCTCCCAAACACTCTCTTGGAAATAATAGCATCTTGACATTTTATCAGTCACTCAAGCGGTCATTCCCTGAGGTATCAGC
>CAJQZJ010008587.1:3287886-3310673 GCA_907164525.1 Lophiomys imhausi | reverse complement strand
CCCGAAGTCAATTTACAATGGAGAAACATAGCAGAGAACTCATTGCAAGAAAGGGAAAACTGGAATGGAGAAGAGTGCGAGAGGAGGAAGGTGAAATGAATTTAACTTCGGCTGTGCTTTAAGAACTTATCACTGTGTTGTGGAAAGAGGAAGACTAATTTAAATGAATTTTGGTGCCATTATCTTAGCAACTCAAGAAAATGAAATGTAGCTGAGTGTACATATCAACCGAGTCGCCCACAGTCAAGAGACAAAAAAAAAAAAGAAAAAAGAAAGGTTAAATGCCCTAGAAATAATATTTGTGGACTTTGTCCATTCAGAGATTAATGGTTCCTCAAAGCAAAGAATAAATACTAGCCCATGACCGTTATCAAGGAAAACAACCATCTCCACATCCTTGGCCTTATCAGATCAATTTCAAGTAGGTTTATCTTGGACTTTTCTAACATTTAATGAAGAACAAATTGTTTTTTTTTTCTTTCTTTTTCCTCTACCCATGTTGACTTTTTTATATTACCAAGGAGAAAACAATTAAAATAAATGGATCTGTGACAGACTGTTAATTTGGTTGTCTCAGAAGCAATTGGAAAGGTACACTTTATGGCTGTTTCCTCTGGTTTCACAGTTTATCATAAGTGTTTAGATTGAACAGAGGACTTCTCATATGAGAAAGAAATTTAATCATCATTTGGCTAGTTCCTCAACTTTCATTTAAGAACCCACCTGAATAGGCTCAGCCTGACATGAACCCATTTTCTTTCCAACAACCTCAGTGTATGTCAATCAGAATCAAACTGCCAGTCAGCTCTATCTCTATGCAGCAACAAAAATAGAAACAAACACAACATACATGAATGAGTTTTAGTTCAGTACCCATCACATAAAGTATCTCCAAGCAGAATATATATTACATCCATGTATACATGGATGGACTACTGAAGCCCAAAGCTTCCTGATAAGGCATCAATGAACATGAGGGGGCACAGAGGAGCAACCCCTGTGAACTCTACTGATGTCATTCTTGGCCTTGGGTTCCTTTGTTGGGCTGTCATTTTCTTCACCTTAGTCTCATTTTATGACTTGGTTTCCTACTATGGCAACTGTTTGACAGGTTTACAAAACCAAACCCATGTTGTGAAAAGAAAAACAAAAGCAAAAAAAAAAAAACCCAAAAAACTAAAATATCCCAGTCATTTGATTTTACCAATGAAGTCTTAGGAGCCAGAGGCTGGGATAAAACCTGCTAGCTCAGAGAGGCAGAGAAAGCATCCAGCTGATCTTCCTGTTCCACCAATGTCCCAGCCAAAAGCCTTAAGCTAAAAAGCCCAGAAGAACCTAGAGGAAGAAGCCTAGAAGGAGAAAGCCCCAAAGGAGAAAACTCAAAGGAAGAAGTCTGAAGAAACAAACCCAAAAGAACTCCAAAGGAGACCCATTCCCAACTCTTCTCCACACTGTCTTAAATACCCTCAGCTCAATGTCCCTCCTTTCTGTTTAATCCCTGTCAGCTGGTTTCTAGCTCTGCCTCTTGACCTAGGATTAATTTTATTTAATCCTGTGTACAGAAAACTCTTGGATTAAAGGTGTATGCTTAGAGCTGAGCCACACCATAAACATTCATTTACAGTAAACAGAAAGCTTTAGTATTAAAGGCTGAACCATCCCATAATTAGAAGTAGATTTTTCAACTCACAAACTCCATGTTCACAATGTGATCAAACATTCTGCAACAGACTCACATCCTGATGTAAGTCTATACATGTTTCTTAACTTTTTATTTAGTTAGTTTTTTAAACTTTTTCTTTATCTGCAGCTATAGTTCTAAATTCAGTTAGAAATTTGGAATATCTAAACGTTTTAATAGGAAACAAAGTACCAGAAATATTCAGTAAAAGTGGTCAAAGTTTGAAAAAAACAAGTGACATTTTTGCCTCCTTAAATGAACCATGCATTTTGTTTTCATTAAAAGAATAATGTTTCTGTCCTATGGCGGTATCTTATAATCCAGCATTAATACAGTGTTGTTTAGGTACTTTTGTTTGAGTGACCTGTAAAACAATTTTTATGATGACCCCAATATTTTCCTTTGTGGACAATAAAGTACAAAATAGCTTAATTCCACCCATATAGCAGTCGCCTGCAATATCACAACAAACAAAACAGCACTGTGAAAAACACACAAGCTTTTACTACACAAGGACTGCCCTTGGATTTAAAACTGAGTACATCCACAGTTTGAAAATACAGGTCACAAACAAAGAAAGCTTTGAGGAGACCATTTCAGGGGAACAAAAGGCCCATTCCCTTTGGTGTTCCTAAGAGAGAAAAGAGGCATGTCATCTTTTGGTATCAAATAAATGGCACATTTTGAATCTTAGCTATAGTGGCATTTTTGTTTAAAGCAGAAGCTTTACATAGAGAATGTGGTTGGTATAGGAGGGTGCTGAGATGAATAACTATTTTCTATTCTTCCCCCCCGTCTGTCTCTCTCTCTCTCTCTCTCTCTCTCTCTCTCTCTCTCTCTCTCTCTCACACACACACACACACACACACACACACACACACACACACTCACACCCATGCACAATCTATATCTGGAGGTTGGTGATGTTTTGACAAGGAATATGCATAAGATTTTGTTGCAAAAAGTTAAAAAGGGAGAAGAAGCCTCCTGTGGCTTCTACCACACTTTACTTCAACAACCAAAAAAAAATTTTAATCCTCAAAATTAAAAGTCACCAGTCCCAGGCTGGAGAGATGGCTCAGCGGTTAAGAGCACTGGCTTCTCTAACAAAAGACCTGGATTCAAATCTTAGCACCCACATGCAGTTCACAGCTATCTGTAATTGCCAGGTGTGGTGGCACACACCTTTAATCCCAGCACTTGGGAGGCAGAGGCAGGTGGGTCTCTGTGTGTTCAAGGCCAGCCTGGTCTACAGAGTGAGTCCAGGACAGTCAAGGATACACAGAGAAACCCTGTCTCAAAAAAAAAAAAAAAAAAAAAAAAAGAAGTTACTGGTCTCTATTCTAGCCTCTACTATTTCACCTAAAAGCATAAGGTTATCTGCTTTAGCGTACAAATTAAACAAACAAACAAACAAACAAAAAACCACAAAAGCAGTGGAAATCAAAAGATGTACTAGAAACTGCCTGGTACCCAGAAGTCTCCTCCTGCTTTCCGTAACACTGTCTGTCCACTCGCACTACCCAGCCAGATTGTCTACTCCATTACCTTGTTTGTTCACTTTCAGAAGTCTCAGTCCATAACCTGACTTAAAACCATGCTGTACTGGTGGCTTTTCCTCATCATTGTGACAAAACTACCTGATGAACACAGCTTATGGCAAGGAAATATTTATTTTGGCTCATGATTTTGGAAGGTTTGGTCCATGGCAAGGTTCAGAGTATAGCAGCCAGGAAGGAAATAATGAGCAAATACAGGAGACATCCAAACAGAGCAATATATCAACCCCACAGATACACTCCAGGCATTTTCTTTCTCTTTCACTCTCATGGTATGATTCATCCAGGTGATGGACCAGCCCATACGCTCAGAGACCTCAGGACTAATTTCATCTCTTGCCAGCACAAAGATGGCCAGAGGTGCATTTTACTGACATTCTGGACTTTTTGAATCCAATTAGAATGATCATTGCACACACACATACACACACACACACACACATGCATGCACACACACACACACATACACATACACACACACACATGCACACACACACACACACACACGCATGCACACACACACACGCATGCACACACGTGCCTGTGGTACACTTGGCCCAGCTAACCCTCTGACCTCTCAGACTGCATCTCAGGTTTTCCATAGTTCTTTTATTGTACTTCGATCCTTGCTATATACTAGTTTCCAATGTGGAGGCATGTCACCAATAAAAAAGTCTGGGTCTGGAGTTGCTTTGACCTCCCAGAGAAGCACTTACTGAGCTATGAGGCCAATTAGTCAAAACAGTAAGAATCAATAAAAGAGAGGAAAGATAAGATGATTAAATGGGAAAGGGGAAAGAATCCAGCAAGAGAAATAAGAAACAAGAAGAACTTTTAGGCAGGGAGGAGAAATAATTAGGCCCCTGGCCATCAGCTGTCATTCAGACACCACAGACACTATTAACCAGCGCCTCCACAGGTACCATATTTCTAGGAACAACTAAGTAATAGGTGAGGTGATGGGATCATGTTAATTTTGTCTATTTCATTCACCAAGTTCATATTCATATGTGTTCTTCTTTCTTGCCTATCTACTCACTCAAAAAGTATGAGTGAGTCAGCTCCTATAGTATATTTATTTTTAGTCTATGCTGCTGTGATGGCAGAAAAGGAAAAGAACTCTGACCCAATTCTTACGGGAACTTACCTGTAGATTGAAATAGGAGAATTGTATACATGTGAACAAGTAGCTGTGAAAGAGTTCCCTACTTGCTCTGAAAGTGGTTAAAATGTAAGAAGCCATGCAGTGTTTCGCTGTACAAAGAAAGACTGACACTGTCACAGGAGCCAGGAACAGAAGAGCACTGGAATTCTGTGCATGAGAAAGTGGGGCTAGGGTTGTTTTTCTAAGATGAGGATAAAGACCAGAGGAGAAGGGGGAAGAAAGAGCAGCATTGCAAACCAGGGAAGCACTGGGGCTTTGTGAGAAGTGAGCCTAATGTTTGATTATAAGGTTTTTGCTTTGTTACAGCACAGACTCTTCTTCCCAAAACTCAGTATAGATTCCAAATACAGGTCAGAGAGACTGGACAGAGGTGATAGCAGAAACATCCAGGGAAAAGCACAATATGGAAGGGACCTAGAATTCAAGAGGCAAGACATGGAGCCTGACAGTGACTTGGACAACATAGCTAGGCTGACCTTACTCAGGACGGGGAGCGGGAGGTCAGGCTATGCTACATTTTAAGAAGAGAAGAAGCAGGTTCTGGCAAGGAGGTAAAGAACTACAGGATACAAGGTCCAAAAAAAAAAATGCTCGAGAAGAAAGAGAAATCAAAGATCACAGAATTGGGGTAGGGGGTTCAGAAAAAGAATTCAAAGCCCCAGCCTCACCCTGCTCTCATAAGCTCGAGTGAAATATGGGCACTTATCATAACATGAGTAAATAATTTGAAAGTTGGTCTGGGAGGCTTTGTAAAGACATATAAAGCCCGAGTGGTTAGTAAGCATGTACCTCCACAGCACAGTACTAGGGGAGATAAAATTACTTTGGAGTATCACCAGGAGGGCTCTAGCTGCCTTTGACCTTTCCACCCAGGCAAGCAATTATTAGGACATATATTGTTCCACATTATCAATGCTAAAGTCCCTCCTGTGATTTCCCAGTGTAGGAGACAAAGGGTTGCCTAGGCGCTTTCAGGTTCTTATCTGATGGAAGAGAATTGAGTTGCCAGCTGCCCAGGATCTCACTTCTGATACCAAAAGCAATGTAACATTGGGAATCAAGGCAATAAAACTTTTCATTATAAAAAGAAACCAAGGTGGAGGCACAGAGGATTAGGATCAGATATTAAAATGCAACCGCTATGAAAATGTGTCAGAAGGAGGGAGTGAGAGACAGATTTTCATGTAGAAACAAGTGAGTTTGGGAGAGTCATGGAGATCTGTCACAAAGCTTTGGAGGTGACTAGAGCTCTAAGTGAATTAACAATGAACATACAAACAAATGCCTTCTTTTTGTTTTAGCTCCTCAAAGACTTCCACCCTACATGGAGAAACTAGTATAGTCAACTCCCCAGCATCTTGCCTTAGTGGCAGATCCTGCTCTGTGCCATGCCACATGACAGATCCTGCTTGGTGCCCTCATCACCCCCACTCATCTTCATTCTTCAACAGCTCTGTTCTAGTGCTGAAAGGACACACAGAATGTCCACAGGAAGGAGGGACTGATGTGATGAGTAACTCAACAGTGAGAGCTCTCATGAATGAGTTGACTCATGAAGTGGTCAGTAGTTGAATCTACTTAGAATTCTATAATGGCCCAGCCTTTGATGGGAGTGTGATATGATTGTGAGTACCAGCCCCTGGAGAGCAAGCCTTTACATCATTCAGCAGAACTGATAAACCTGAGCACCCTTCTTTCCATGTTTTTATTTGCTCCAAAACCCTCACAACACAACTCCCACTGGTCAAGGACAGGCCATCTGCCACTCTCAGTTCTTTGACATTCTATCCACCCCTGGACACTCTGCAGGAAGATCTGTTGTGGTCAGACCCAGGTCCATACAGAATTAAGTACATCAGGCCACACTGTGTGTACTCCTTGACATTCATCTCTAATTCTTTTTATTATTTTGGTTTGTAGCAAGGGACATGGCTGGCAAACAGCTGCTTCTCCACCTCATGTCCTCTTTATGTCTCAAAGCATTCTCTACAGCTTGTGCAGATTTTATCAGAAAACAGTCATTGTGCCCAACTGCCCTTCAGTGGCAGCTCATTTTTGCCCTGGAACTTTACTTTCATGTTTGGTTCAATGCAGTATAACTCCCCAACAGTATGGGCCACACTTGTTCTGTTCTCCCCGACCCTCCTCTTCTCCCATCTCTTTCTTTTTCATCCTTTATTTTTTCTATTTTTCTTCTATTTCCATCTTTTCATTTTCTCCTTCTTTCCTGATTTCTTTCTTGTTCTTTCTTTCATAAGCCTCTAATTTCAGCATTATTCTGGTAACAATGCCTCACATAATTTAATATGAAGAGGAGTCACTGGCACTTGTTAGGATGCAGATCCGGTAGCTCTGGCTGAACAGGAATGAACTATTGTATTTAGAAGGAGGCCCTGGAGATCTCACTGCCTATGACACTTCCCTGTGAAATGTACTTTGAATAGCTATCCTTAAAATCTCCCACAATAGACTCAGAAGGACACATATGGCATCTATTCATTTATAGTAGGATTTTAGCTATATAGTAGAAGGTATCGATACTACAACCAACACACCAAAGGGAACTTGGACATAGACTTTTTGTTTTTATTTATTTATTTATTTATTTATTTATTTATTTATTTATTTATTTATTATATTTTTTAATATTTTTTCTATTTTTTAGTCTTTTTTACCTATTTGTCTGCTTATTTGTTTGTTTGTTTTTTAGTTCTCTCTCCCGGGCAATGAGACACTTTTCACTGATGGTACTGCCTCGTAGACCTCCAGTGAATAAGGAGGCTCTTGGCCCTCATACGACCTCTCAACTGAAATGAAGGACCGTTATATAAGGACACCCCATGCCAGAGAAATGGGATGGAAGGGTTAGGAGGTAAAGAAAAAAAATAATAAAATCTGGTGTTTCGGCCTTTTACTACTAATTGTCATAAACTGTTTAGGATAATCAAGAAATGCAAACTAATGGTTATGCAAGTCAGTCATTCTGTTAGGTACTATGACAGCCTATTATAGTTACTTTCTAAGCTAATCAGAAATAAAGCTGCTAAGAGACAAGCAACATCTGCTTACCCTAATAGAAGAGACAGACAGAGCCTCTTCAAAAACCTCAAGAGATCTGCAGAATATGGCATTCAAAGATGTTTTCGTAACTTTAGCTTTTTTTATAGCAAGACATATCAACTCCTGACAGCACCCCTTATTCTACCCCAAGTAGAAGATGAGCATAGAAGAATCTCCAGTGGGAGTAGATTGAATTAGTCACAAGCCTATCTCTTGGTAGGAAAAGCCCCTTGCCCCAACTGTAGACAGAATGCTGTCCAAAAAGGACAAAACCTGGAAGCAGGTAAGTCGACAGCCTAGCTCTGCCAAGACAGGGTAAGTGAGTCCTTCATAACCCCTGCTCTGCAATCAATGTCTATCAGAGAAACGGGTCCAAACGACTGAAGATCGATGCTGTAATGTATGGAGAGAAAATGGGAACTGTCCAGGCAGCCACTGGTATGTCATTTCTTTGTTTTGGAAGCTGCAGGTCCTGTACTTCCTATAAAATCAGATATATTTATCCCTCTCAGGTCTCTGAGGTGGTTGAAGAACAGATAGCTAGAGTCTCATAATTAAATTTTGAGTTGTTTAGGAGTCAAGAGAATGTTATAGATCTAAGAGGATACTTTTAAAATTGTGTTGCAAGTTAGTATGAATGTTGAGTTAGATACAGAACTTTAAACTCATGGAGATGGTTAGATAGTAGAATGTTAAAGTCAGGTGCCAAATACATATGGACTGGTCATTGGGAATGTACGCTAAGCCATATAACCCTCATAACTGTGGCCTAATTACCTCTGTTGTTTTGTATTGTATCTATTATTATAAGAGAAAGAGCCATTTGTTGAACTAAAAGGGGAAACTGTAGGGGGAAATAAGATATACCTTAAACTTAAAAAAAAAAAAAGGGAAGAGGATGGGGGGTTGAGGGTGGGAGGGTGGGACTGGAGGGGGGAATAGGGAGGGGACTGCGATTGAGATGTAACTTGAATAAATAAAAAATAAAGGAAAAAAATCTCCCACAATACTTCAGTTTTAAGAATTAGAAGAAAAAGTGGGGAAAAGTCTTGAATTCATTGGCACAGGTGACAACTTCCTGAACAGAACACCAATAGCTCAGGCTCTAAGACCAACGATCAATAAATGGGACCTCATGAAACTGAAAAGCTTCTGTAAGGCAAAGGACACTGTCATTAGAACAAAATGGCAATCTACAGATTGGGAAAAGATCTTTACAAACCCCACATCCAACAGGGCTAATGTCCAAAATTTATAAAGAACTCAAGAAATTAAACACCAAGAAACCAAATGTTACAATCAAAAAATGGGTACAGAGCTAAATACGGAATTCACAAAAGAGGAATCTCTAAAGTCTGAGAGACACTTGAAGAAATGCTCAACATCCTTAATCAAAGAAATGCAACTCAAAACAACTCTGAGATTCCATCTCACACCTGTCAGAATGGTTAAGATCAAAAACTCAAATGACAGCACATGCTGGCAAGGTTGTGGAGAAAGGGGAACACTCCTCCATTGCTGGTGGGAGTACAACCTTGTACAACTACTATGGAAACAAGTCTGGTGATATCTTAGAAAACTTAGAATAGCTTTACCTCAAGACCAAGCCATACCACTCCTGTGAATACTTCCAAACGATTCCTGACCAAACCACAAGGACATCTCCTGGATATGTTCATAGCAACTTTATTTGTAATAGCTAGAAACTGGAAACAATTCAGACATCCCTCAACTGATGAATGGATAAAAAACATACCTGTGGTGCATTTAAACAATGAAATACTATTCAGCCAGCAGAAACAAAGAAATCATGGAATTTGCTGCCAAATGTATAGATCTAGAGAAACTCATCCTGAGTGAGCTAACTCAGACCCAGAAAGAAGCATTTGGCATGTACTCACTTATAACTGGATTTTAGCCATATAATACAGGATAATTATCCTACAACCAATAAGACCATAAGGAACAGGAACATAGACTTTGTCACCTTCTAGTGGGAACTTTGCCCTAGTGGAGCTGCCATGTAGGACCCCAGTGCAAGAAGAAGATCTTATCTCTCATATGACTGCTGAACTGAGGGACTGACATGTAGGGACACTCCTACACCAGAGGAGTAGGATAGGTGGGAGAGGGTTGGCAGGTGGGCTCAGGAGGGGTAGAGGGAGGGGACTGTAATGGAGATATAACTTGAAGTAACAAATCAACATAAAGAAAACATCTTAAAAAAAAAAGAATTTTCTTAAGTTAAGAGAACATCTTTGAGTGCCGTATTCTATAGATCTCTTGAGGTTTTTGATGACCACCTATCTATTTCATTATATTTGGATAAGCAAATGTTGCTTGTCTCTTAGCAACTTGATTTCTGATTAACTTAGAAGATAAATGTGATAGACTACCCTAGTACCTAACAAAATGACATGCTTGAATGACTATTAGTTTGCATTTCTTAATTATCCTAAACAGTTTATGACAGTTGCTAACAAAACTACACATTTCATTTTTTTATATTTACTTATTTATTTCTGCATATGAGTACTCTATTTGAATGTCTCATTGTATGAAAGCAGAGGAAATCACATCTCATTACAGATGGTTGTGAGCCACCATGTGGTTGCTGGGAATTGAACTCAGGACCTTAAGCATTACCTAAGTACAATACCTTAAAAAGAGTTAGCCTTAATTTTGTATCAATATACAAAGATCAATAACAATGTAGCCAAATATAAACTTAATTTTGTATCAATATACAAAGATCAGTACCAATGTAGCCAAATATAATCTTAATTTTGCATCAATATATAAAGATCAGTACCAAAGTAGCCAATATAATCTTAATTTGGTATCAATATACAAAGATCAATACATATGTAGCCAAATATAATCTTAATTTTGTATCAATATACAAAGTTACAAGAG
The DNA here is from genome assembly GCA_907164525.1 of Lophiomys imhausi. Lineage (NCBI taxonomy): Eukaryota > Metazoa > Chordata > Mammalia > Rodentia > Muridae > Lophiomys > Lophiomys imhausi. Next base: position 3,300,292 of record CAJQZJ010008587.1, on the reverse strand, counting down.
CATTTTCAATAATCTGTCTCTTTTTCTTTATCATTCTGAGACATGTCAGCTCCTGACAGTACCCCCTATTGAACTCCAAGTGGATGATGAGGATTGAAGAATCTCCAATTGGAGATGGTTGAATTAGTGGCAAGCCTGTCACTTGGCAAGAAAAATCCCTTGCTTCAACTGTAGACAGACTGCTGTCCAAAAAGGACAAAACTTGGAAGCAGGTAAGTCGACAGCCTAGCTCTGCCAAGACAGGGTAGGCAAGTCCTTCATAAGTCCTGGTTTACAATTAACGTCTGTCAGAGAAACAGGGGCAAATGGCGGAAGATTGATGTTCTATGTATGGAGAGAAACTGGTAACTGTCCAGGCAGCCAGATGTATGTCCTTTTTAGTTTCGGAAGCTGCTGGCCCTGCACTTCCTGTATAATCAGATATATTTATCCTTCCCAGGTCTCTGATGTGGTTCAAGACTAGATAGGTATAGTCCCATAGTTAAATTTTGAGTTTAAGAGTGTGTTCTGGAACTAAGAAGATGTTTTTAAAATTGTGATGCAAATTAGTATAGTTGGATATACAACTTTAAACCCATGGAGATGGTTGAATGATAAAAGTCCTGGAGAGAACAGGCATATAAGGACCACACATAGAAATAATAAAGGCAATATAAAGCAAACCAGTAGTCAACTTCAAATTAAATGGAGAGACACTTGAAAGATTTCCTCTAAACTTAGGAACAAGACAAGATGTCGACTTTCACCATATCTCTTCAATATAGTACTTGAAGTTCTTACTAGAGCAATAAGACAGCTAAAGGAGATCAAGGGGATACAAATTGGAAACAAAGAAGTTAAATTATCCCTATTTGCAAACAATGTGATAGTATACATAAGCAACCCTAAAAATTCCACCAGAGAACTCTTACAGCTGATAAACACCTTCAGCAAGGTGGCTGGACACAAAATTAATTCAAAAAAATCAGAAGCCCTTTTTTATACAAAAAAATAATTGGACTGAGGAAGAAATTAGGGAAACAACACCCTTCATAATAGCCACAAACAATATAAAATATTTGGTGATAACTCTAACCAAGCATCAGAATGTAGGAAGATCTCCCATGCTCATTGATAGGTAGGATCAACATAATAAAAATGGCCATCCTGCCAAAAGCAATATGCAGATTCAATGCAATTCCTATCAAAATACCAACACAATTATTTATAGACCTGGGAAAAGAAATTCTCAACTTCATATGGAATAACAAAAAACCCAGAATCACTAAATCAGTCCTGTACAATAAAATACATCTGGAGGTATCACCATCCCAGATTTCAAACTGTACTACAGAGCAATAGTAATAAAAACAGCATGGTAACAAACCAGTGGATCAATGGAATTGAATTGAAGACCCAGAAATGAACCCACACACCTACAGTGTCTTAATTTTTGACAAAGAAGCCACAACCATACAATGGAAAAAGGACAGCATCTTCAAAACTGGTGCTGGTCCAACTGGATGTTGACATGTAAAAGAATGAAATTAGACCTATACTTATCACCTTGTACAAAATGTAAATCCAAGTGAATCAAAGGCCTTAACATAAGGCAGGACACACTTAATCTATTAGAAGAGAAAGTGGGGAAAACCCTCAAACTCATCAGCACAGGTGACAACTTCCTGAACAGAACACCAACAGCTCAGGCTCTAAGACCAACAATCAATAAATGGGACCTCATGAAACTGAAAAGCCTCTGTAAGACAAAAGACACTGTCATTCGAACAAAATGGCAACCAACAGATTGGGAAAAGATCTTTGCCAACCCCACATCTGACAGAGCGCTAATATCCAAAATTTACAAAGAACTCAAGAAATTAAATGCAAAGAAACAAAATAATCCACTCAAAAAATGCAGAACAGAGCTAAACAGAGAATTCACAAAGGAGGAATCCCTAATGGCTGAGAGACACTTGAAGAAATACTCAGCATCCTTAATCATCAGAGAAATCCAACTTAAGATGACTCTGAGATTCCATCTCATACCTGTCAGAATAGCTAAGATCAAAAGCTCAAATGACAGCACATGCTGGTGAATTTGAGGAGAAAGGGGAACACTCCTCCTTTGCTGATGGGAGTCCAAGCTTGTACAACCACTTTGGAAATCAGTCTGGCGATATCTTAGAAAACTTGGAATAGCTCTACCTCAAGACCCAGCCATACCACTTCTGTGTATACATCCTATTGATTCCTCACCAAATTGCAAGAAAGTTTCCTCATCTATGTTCACAGCAGCCTTATTTGTAATAGCTAGAAACTGGAAACAATCCACTTGTCCCTCAACCAAGGAATGGAAAAAAAAATGTGGTACATCTACACAATAGAATACTACTCAGCCATCAGAAACAATGAAATCATGCAATTTGCAGCCAAATGGATGGAACTAGAGAAGCTCATCCTGAGTGAGCTAACTCAGACTCAGAAGTATGCACATGGCATCTACTCACTTATAATCAGATTTTAGCCATATAGTACAGGATAACTATACTACAACCAATGCACCAAAGGGAACAGGAACATAGACTTTGTTTCCTATCATTAAGACACTTTGCCCTAGTGGCGCTTCCTTGTAAGCCCCCAGTGTATGAGGAAGCTCTTGCTTCTCATATGACTGCCGAACTGGGGTGAGGGACTGTTATGTAGGGACACTCCACTCAAAAGGAGTGGGATAGATGGATAGGGGGTAGAGGGTGGGAGGGAGGGACTAGGAGGGGTGGAAATACGGCACTGTGATAAAGATGTAACCTGAAGTAATAAATATTTTTTTAAAAGAGGATGTTCTGGATCTAAGAAGATGTTTTTAAAATTCTGATGCAAGTTAGAATAGAAGCTGAGTTGGATATAGATCTTTAAATTCATGGAGATGGTTACATAGTAGAATGTTAAAGTCAGTTGCCAAATACATATGGACTGGACATTGGGAATGTATGCTAAGCCTTATATTTCTCATAATTTTAGCCTAATTATTTTTGTTGTTTTGTATTGTATTTGTTGTTATAAGAGAAAGAGCCATTTGTTGGACTGAAAGGGGAAGCTGTTGAGGGGGAAAAGATATACCTTAAACTTAAAAAAGAAAAAAAGGAAGTGGATGAGGGGGGGAGGGAGGAGGGGTGAGGGGGGACCAGAGGAGGGAGTCAGGAGGGGATTGTGATTGAGATGTAACTTGAAGAAATAAAAAAAAATAAGCAGAAGAAGAAAGGAGGAGGAGGAGGAGAAGAAGAACAATTTTCTAAAACATCTACGCACAGGTTGGGAAACAGAAAGGAGACATAGAAGAGCATTTACTTCCTTCACTTTTCTGACCCTCCAGAAACAGAAGTTCATAGTCATTGAGGACTCTCCCTGACTCCTGTGCATTGTGCACTGTCCATATTTTCTCAGTCTCACAGCACAGGGGTTCCAAATGATTGCTGCTATTGTACAGAGAGGAAGCAGACGATAAGGGCTGAGAAATGTACTGCCACTGACAGCGACTGTGGGATCAAGAGAAAGCATTCATGCTTATCACCTAAGTAGTATATATTCATTCCTCTAGCCCTCTTTAGACTATGCTTATATAGCAAATACTTAACTGCACTCCTTCTAAGGTAATAGGTGAATCACTGGTCACACCTGAAGCCTTCTCTCCAGTCACTAGGGTTGAGTGAAACAGAGATGGTTTCCTGACGATCCCTCCCCTCACTCCACCCCAGAGCTTATCTATCAACCCCATCATACCTCTAAATAACTGGCTAATTACCCATTACCCATCAGCCAATGTCAATTGACTCTTCTTGATTAGTATCCCTGCCTCTGGTAATTGTGAACATGAGGATCCCACTAGCTCTATACCAAGCCATAGAAAACCAGCTGAGTCCACTCTCTACACTCTCAGACTTATCCCAAGACTACCATTCTCCCAATAATTACAGCAATTTGGATATTAAGTAAATTTATAAGCCACAAATTCAATTCAAACTTATTAACCTCTAGTCAAGAAAGGCTTTAAATAGGGCTTTAAAGATGGGTCAGTTGTTGAAGTGCTTGCTGTGCAACCACAAGAACCCAAGTTCAGATAAAGTCAGTGACTTGTGGCATAAATAGAACCACTGCACTGGGGAGATGCAGACAGCTGCTTGCCACCTCGTTGATCTAGCCAAATTGGTGAGCTAGGGGTTCCATGATTGTCTAAAAAAAGTAAGGCAGCAAGACCAACAGAGGAGATATCTGACATGAACCTCTGGCTTCCACCTTCACACCTGCACCACATGAGTATACATACATAAATACGTATGTAAACAGATAAACAAATACATAAGAAAGGCCTTAGGAAAACATCGGGTATTTTGTTTAGGTGCCACCATCTCCAATTTGTGCCAAAATGCCAAAACACTGAAATGTGTGTTACCAACTCTTTCACACGAATCATTTAGAACTTCTGAGGCCTTCAGGGTTCTCTATTTTGGGTCACAAACGATAAAGTACACATTTTATTCATTTCTATCATGGTCCTGCGATATTCAAAATCACATTCCACTTTTAATAGCTCCTATGTCAATTCAGGTGTAACCTTGTCCCGCCTCTTATTTCTAGCTGCTATTCTAGCCACTCTCTTAACTGGGAAATAATGTACCAGTGAAGGCTTTCATGTATTTCCACAGACTGTAGGTAAGAGCTTCATGGGACACATATGACAGTATTACTTCAAAACTCACTGGAATTTTGTAAATTGATAACAATACTATCTGACTTTTCTTTATATTTTTCAGAGGATTTTTTTGTGTTCATTATCCCATTTGATCCTAAACTATATTTCAAGAGAAATTCAGTAAACGTTATCCTGACAACTGAGTAGACGTTTTAAATTGTGTTAGATAGGCTAGCTGGTATAACTTGTATGTCCTAGGTTAGAAAACAAATTTTGTTGTTTTGGTTTTTGGACCTTGGAGTCTCCAAATCCTTTCTTGTGTTCCCTTTATAAATTTTAAATATAGAAAAAAATTCAAAAGTCTGTGCCAACCACTCAGAATTGATAAAGGTTTTGAATCAACTTTTGAAGGAAGGGAAGGGGGACAAAAGGCAAGAAGGAATGACAGAAGGAGGAATAATGGAAAGGCATAAGAAGAAGGGAGGAACTAAAGCAGGGGAGAAGGAGGGAGGGAGAAAGGAGATAGAGGGAAATGATATTTTTGCTGATTCACTCACAAAGAAAGAAGAATTTTTCTCACTCTTGAAGGATAGCTGAAATACTCTTGGCCAGCAGGACCAGGGGTTGGCAGGACAAATGTACATTTGTGGCTAGTTTTGTATGTACAAGTTAACTTTATAAAGCATGGAGCGCAGACTCCAATAAGAGAGTGAGCAAGAAGTAAGGGCTAAGATAGATGACTCAGTCATTAAGAAAGCATACTCCAAGTACTATGTTGAAGAGATATGGGGAGAGAGGACATCCTTGCCTTCCCCCTGATTTTAGAGGAAATGCTTTACGTTTCTCTCATTTAATTTGATGCTCACTACTGGCTGGCTGTATATTGCCTTTATTATTTCTAGGTATGGTCCTTGTATGCCAGATCTCTCTAGGACTTTTAGCATGAAGAGGTGATGGATTTTGTTTAATACTTTTTCAACATCTAGGGTGATGATCATGTGGTGTTTTATTCTTTCAGCTTGTTTATATGGTGGATTATGTTGATGGATTTTCATATGTTGAACCAACCTTGCATACCTGTGATTAAGTCTACTTGATCATGGTGTATGATAATTTTCATGTATTCTTGGATTCATTTTGCAAGTAATTTACTTAGTATTTTTGCATCTATGTTCATGAGGGAAAGCGGTCTGAAGTTCTCTTTCTTTGTTGGGTCTTTGTGTGGTTTAGGTGTCAGGGTGACTGTGGCCTCATAGAATGGGCTGGCAGTGTTCTTTCTGTTTCTATTTTGTGGAAGAGTTTGAAGAGTATTGGTATTAGATCTTTGAAGGTCTTGTAGAATTCTGTGCTGAAATCATCTGGTCCTGGACTTTTTTTGGTTGGGAGACTTTTAAAGACTGTTCCTATTTCCTTATGCATTATAAAATTGTTTACTTTGTTAACCTGATCTTGATTTAACTTTGGTAGGTGGAATCTATCAAGAAAATTGTCCATTTTGTTTAAGCTTTCAAATTTTGTGGAGTACAGATTTTTGAAGTAAGACCTAAAGATTCTCTGGATTTCTTCAATGGCTGTTGTTATTTTGCCCTTTTCATTTCTGATTTTGTTGATTTGAGTATTTTTCCTTTGCCTTTTCATTAGTTTGGCTAAGGGTTTGTCTATTTTGTTGATTTTTCTCAAAGAACCAACTCTTGGTTTCGTTGATTCTTTGAATTGTTTGTTTTGTTTCCAAGTTGTTGATTTCAGCCCTAAGTTTGATGATTTCCTGCCTTCTGCTCCTCTTGGGTGTGTTTGCTTCTTCTTCTTTTTTTGTTTTTCTAGCTCTTCCAGTTCTGCTGTTAAGTTGTTAATTAGAGCTGTCACAATTTTCTTTTTGAAGGCACTTAGTGCTATGAACTTTCCTCATAGCACTGCTTTCAGTACCTGAAGTTCTAGCTACAGCAATAAGACAACTAAAGGAGATCAAAGGGATAGAAATTGGAAGGAAAGAAGTTAAAGTATCCCTATTTGCAGATGATATGATAGTATACATAAGTGATCCCAAAAATTCCACCAAAGAACTACTACAACTGATAAACACCTTCAACAAGGTGGCTGGATACAAAATCAATTTAAAAAAATCAAAAGTCCTTCTATATACAAAAGACAAATTGACTGAGAAAGAAATTAGGGAAACAACACCCTTCACAATAGCCACAATCAATATAAAATACCTGGGGCTAACTCTAACCAAGCAAGTGAAAGACCTGTATGACAAGAACTTCAAGTCCTTGAAGAAAGAAATAGAAGAGACCATCAGAAGATGGAAAGATCTCCCATGCTCATAGATAATGAGGATAAACATAATAAAATGGCCATCCTACCAAAAGCTATATACAGATTCAATGCAATTCCTATGAAAATACCAACACAATTCTTTACAGACCTTTAAAGAACAATTCTCAACTTCATATGGAGAATTGAATAAAATCCCAGAATAGCTAAATAAATCCTGTACAATAAAAACAACATATGGAGGTTTCAACATCCCAGATTTCAAGCTCTACTACAGAGTAATAGTAATAAAAACAGCATGGTACTGGTATAGAAAGAGACCAGTTGATCAGTGGAATCAAATTGAAGACCCAGAAATAAACCCACACACCTATGGTCACTTAATTTTTGACAAAGAAGCCAAAACCGTACAGTGGAAAAAGGACAGCATCTTCAACAAATGGTGTTGGTGTACTTGGATGTCAACATGTAAAAGAGTGCAAAATGACCCATACTACTTATCACCTTGCACAAAACTTAAATCCAAGTGGATCAAAGACTTGTACATAAAGTCTGATACACTAAACCTAATAGAAGAGAAAGTGGGGAAAAGCCTTGAACTCATTGGCACAAGTGACCACTTCCTGAACAGAACACCAATATCTCAGGCTCTAAGACCAACAATCAATAAATGGGACCTCATGGAACTGCAAAGCTCCTGTAAAGCCATGGAAATTGTCATTTGAACAAAATGTCAACCTACACACTGGGAAAAGATCTTTACCACTCCACATCTGACAGAGAGCTAATATCCATAATTTATAAAGAACTCAAGAAATTAAACACCAATTAACCAACTAATCCAATCAAAAAATGGGAACAGAGTATTGGGGCTGATAACATTGCTTCTGATAGGCTGATTTTAATAGTGAGACCTGGTTACCATCCCTTCTGAGGCATTCTCTTGATTGGTTAATAAAAGTCGCTTATGGCCAATTAGCTGGGCAGAATATAGGAAGGTGGAACTTCTTAAGATTTGAACAGGAACACTGTGTTTTACACATAAGATTAGCTCATTCCACCAGGAGACATGGAAGCAGATAGATGTGTTTGAGAACACTGGAAGGTAATCACAGGCACATGGTGGTTTGGAATTAGGTGATCCAGGTTAACTTAGAGTAGTCAATTGAGATTCTGCCCAGCTAAGTGTTAAGGGTTGAAACATTAAAAGGTCTTGAGGTATTTAATTATGGGGGACAGGACCGCTGTGGCTTACAGGCCCTCAGTCCAAGCAATCCAGGTCTGTCAGACTCCTGGACTCCTGGACTTCCCTCGAACCCAGGCCAATCTCCCTCCAAGCTGCTGGTAATTATACCAGCCTAATATAACAACTTATATTAATTAACAGAGTTTAGGTTACAGGTAGTGTTGATCACCCTTGGTCCCAGGGCTCTTTCTCCAGGATAAATCAGACAACCAGGTAAGGCAGGCCAGGCTGCCCACTGCTCTGCCAAGCTGGTGCCTGCTCTGCTAGCCTAATCTTACAGTTTATACTTACTAATAACTACAATTGATAATTAAATTGCAGTTTCAGGTGGCACCCAATGTTGGTAAGGCTTTATGGGTAATTTGATTTTTGAAACTATAGAGAAAACTGCAGATTTTGAAACTATGATGCTGGTTGTTGACAATATGGCAATGTTTGCTGCTGGCCTCTATACTGGTTTTCAGCCAGACACAATATTTTATGCTGTTTACTTTTTTTTTTCTTTTATTGGTTTGTCATAAGGAAGAAGTTTGTTACACAATTTAAAAATATGCAAATGTATATTTAGGAGCTTAAGAAAAATCTGCCAGGGCATGTGACTGGAACTGAGAAAATGCCATGCTCTTTCCTAGCTGGGTCCACACAGCCACTAAGTGTACCAGTAGAAGACCAGATAGGTAATGGTGTTAATGTGGAACCAAGTGCACCCCCAGAGGAGATGTTTGGTACTACACATCAGCATCAGCTTTTCCAGTTATGTTTCAATTTAGGCCTGATGATAATAATGGTGAACTCAATCAGGAGTTAACATGGTGTCCAATAGACATTCTGGATTTAAAAAGATTTAAGGAGTCCATTGTCTCTTATGAAATGTATTCATCATTCATTAAACAAATGTTAAATAATTGGGCTATACAAAATAGAGTCATGCCCCAAGATTGGAAGGGACTGATATCAGCTGTGCAAGAAGGTGGCCAGCAATTACAATGGTTGTCATGATGGAGACATGAAGCCACAAAATTAGAGCAACAAAATATGGCAAGGGGAATAAATGTCACAACCAACCAAATGTTTGGTGAGGGACATTGTGCTAACTTTTGGTTACAGATTCAATTTGAAGGTGTTGTGATAGAACAGTGTCATGTTACAGCTCTGAGAGCTTGGGATATGGTTGCTGAGTAAAAAAGATTTACTTCATTTACTAAGATAATACAAGGTCTCCAGGAAAGTTTCTCAGACTTTTTAGGGAGATTGACGTCAGCTGTGGACAGAGATGTAGATAACCCTGATGCCAGACAGGACTTGATAAATAGCTTGGCTTATGAAAATGCAAATGCTGAATGTCAAAGGGTAATTAGACAATTGAAATCTCAAGGAGCCCCAGTGGATGAATGGATAAGAGAAACAACTGATATTGGTTTTCAGGAGCATCAGACTAATATCATAGCACAAGCCGTTGCTAGGGGTCTTAATGAGTTCTTTAAAAATGGTGAACTTGGTAATTTCCAAAGATATAAAGCTGAAACCTCCAGAACTCGAAATGTGCTTGGACTCTGCAGAACATGGTCATAAAAGGGAATGAATGGTTTTTAATGACAATGGAAGGTTAAAGTCTCCAGGATTTTGTACTCATTGTGGTCCCAGGATTGTAGAGCTAAAACGGATGTCAGAGGTAACCCCTTGCAGGGAAACAAGGGGAAGGGCCTACCAGTTCAGGCCCCCCAAAACAATGTGAACTGTTGTCCATCATCCAACCAGAAGGAAACAAACAGGCAGGAAGAACAAAATTAACTACTGCTGATCTTTTACAGGCTACTGAAGGTACTGCAGCTTTAGATTTGATCACAGATGAATCTAAAACATTATCCAAAACAGATGAATGTCATATGTTAACTACTGGTGTTTATGGTCCTTTACCATCAGGGACAATAGGATTAATATTTGGAAAAAATGGATTAACTTGTCAAGGATTCTTAATTCATCCAAGTATTATAGATGGAGACTTCAAGGAAGAAATTAAAATTATGACATCCATATGGAAAGAGATGACAATTAACGCAGGGGACAAAATTGCCCAACTGCTACTGTTTCCTTACTCCAAGGGCAAGGTTGCTCTAATAGACAGAACAGGAACAGTTGAAAATACTGAAAAACATGGTTTTTTTGGCAAACAATGATAAATGATAGACCAAAATTAAAAATACAAATGAACGGTATTGAAATAGAAGGATTGCTTGACACAGGAGCAAATGTCACTGTCCTCTCACATGAGTCTTGGAATCCAAACTGGCCACTTCAAAGGGTTCCTACACATTTTATAGGAATTGGTAAATTATCACATGTAAAACAAAGTGTACAATGGCTTAACTATGTGGGACCAGAAGGGCAAACAGGGAAGTTGAGACCTTATGTGGCTGATGTATCCATAAATTTATGGGGAAGGGATCTCTTACAACAATGGGGTACTCAAATTAATATTCCTGCAATGCCAGAAATAACAAATGATGAAATGATGGATGCTTTTGAGGAAGGTATTGATATGCATACTCAACAACAATTGCAAGCTATATCTAGTGTCCAAACACAGGACACCCCAGACATTGAGATTATAGATAATTTTGAGGAAGGTATTAATGTGAGTACTCAACAACAACTGCAAGCTATGTCTAGTGTCCAAACACAGGACACCCCAGGTATCGAGTTTCCAAATTTATCCTAGGGGCCACTGCTGAAATTGCAATAGCCCTACCCTTGAGATGGCCATCAAATAAACTGGTGTGGCAAGAGCAGTGGCCCATAACAAAGGAAAAATTGGAGGCTCTTGAGCAATTGGTAAAATAACAGCTGGAGGCTTGTCATATAGAAGAGTTTAAAGCCCATGGAATTCTCCTGTGTTTGTGGTAAAAAAAAGAAATTTGGTAAATAGAGAATGGTAACAGATTTAAGAGCTGTAAATATAGTAATTCAACCTATGGGTCCTTTGCAGCCTGCTATACCTTTACCTTCTCTATTACCAAAGCCATGGCCTTTAATAGCAATTGATTTAAAAGAGTGCATTTTCTCAATTCCACTGCATAAGAATGATAGGAAAAGGTTTGCTTTCTCTGTACCTACTCTTAATAATAGTAGACCAATCAAGAGGTATCATTGGAATGTGATTCTACAGGGAATGTTGAATAGTCCAACTCTGTGTCAATATTTTGTACAAAACCCATTAGAAATAATTCGTAAGCAATTTCCTCAATCCATTATCTATCATTATATGGATGATGTTTTGTTGGGTGATTCTGATGTAGTTATTTTAGAGAACTTATTTAAGGAAATGCAAAGAATTCTACCACTATGGGGGTTAAAAATTGCTCCTGAAAAATACAAAGAGGAGATTCAATCAACTATTTGGGTTATAAAATAAGTCAACACAGAATAAGATCACAAAAGGTACAGATATGTAGAGACCAGTTAAAAACTCTTAATGATTTTCAAAAATTAATGGGAGATATAAATTGGCTAAGGCCCACCCTTGGTTTAAGTACTTATGAATTAAGTAATTTGTTTCAAGCATTACAAGGGGATTCAAATATAAGCAGTCAAAAATGATTAACTGCTGAGGCAGAAAAGGAATTAATATTGGTAGAACAAAGATTGCAAGATGCATACATAGATCGAATTGATCCTAAACTTGATGCATTTTGGTCATTTTACCATCAGCTCATTCTCCTACAGGACTCATTATGCAATGGGAAGATAGTATTATAGAATGGATTTTCTTACCACATGAACAAAATAAAAAATTAAAGACTTACATAGAAAAGATATCTGAATTCATTGTAAAAGGTAGAATAATACTACATCAGTTATCAGGAATGGCCCCGGCTGAAATAGTAGTGCCTCTTACTAATGCTGAGATTATGTCATTGTGGGTAATCAATGAAGATTGGCAAAGAGCTTGCAGTAATTATTTGGGAGAAATTAATAACAAATTTCCAAGGAGCAAACACATACAATTTATAAAAAGAATTAATTGGATTCTTCCTTGTATTGTAAAGGGAACACCAATTCCTGAATCATCAACCTTCTATACTGGTGCTAACAATATGGGAATGGCAGGTTATAAGACAGACAAAATCAGCAAGGTAATCAAAAGTCCATACACCTCAGTTCAAAAAGCAGAGTTGTATGCAATCCTTATGGGGTCATTAAATTTTCTGAATCTCTTA
>CAJQZJ010008587.1:3260281-3287876 GCA_907164525.1 Lophiomys imhausi | reverse complement strand
ATTCTCTATATGAAGAAAGTTGTGTTGCATATAGAAACTGCTGAATTTATTCCCGATAACTTCTTTATTTATACAATTGCAACAGGTAATCAGAAGTAGAAATAACCCATTATATATTACCCATATTCCATCTTATATTGGCAAAAGGAAATGAGTAGATTGACCAATTACTCATAGAAATGTGTTGGAAGCCTCAAAATTTCATCAGAAACATCATGTTAACAGCTCAGGTTTAAAGAAAAAATTCTCTATTATGTGGCAACAAGCTGGAGACCACTGGACAACTGGAAACATTGAACAAAAAGAGACTAGACACCAAAGAAAACAAAACAAATAACCCAGATGATCCAGCCTCATAGACTGCCTCAATAGCTGTTTCCTCAAAAACGTGCATCCAGAACAAACTCAAATCGACTTACTAAGATATCACTATGGTGATATCTTAGAAAACTTGGAATAGCTCTACCTCAAGACCCAGCCATACCACTTCTGGGCATACATCCAAATGATTCCTTACCAATCCACAAGGACACCTCCTGATCTATGTTCATAGAAGCTTTATTTGTAATAGCTAGAAACTGGAAACAACCCAGATGTCTCTCAACCAAAGAATGGATTAAAAAAAAAAAAAACCTGTGGTACATTTACACAATGAAATACCATCAGAAACAATGATATCATGAAATTTTCAGCCAAATGGATGGAACTAGAAAAGCTCATCCTGAGTGAGCTAACCCAGACTCAGAAAGAGGCACATAGTAACTAGTCACTTATAATTGGATTTTAGCCATGTAGTACAGGATAAATATCCTACAACCAACACACCAAAAGGAACAGGAACATAGACCTTGTTACCTGTTAGTGGGACATTTTGCCCTAATAGAGTTGCCAAATAGGTCCCAGTGCAAGAGGAACCTCTTAACACTCATATGACTTTTGAACTGAAGGGGACTGATAATGTGGGGGCAACCCACACTAGAGGAGTAGGATAGGTGGGAGAGGGGAGAAAGAGTGGGAGGGTGGGATTGGGAGGGGTAGAGAGAGGGGACCTAACTTGATGGAGATCTAACTTGAGGTAATAAATAAACAAAAAACAAACACACAAAAAAAGAATTAGAAAAAAAAAAAAAAAAAGAAAGCATGCTCCTCTTGTAGTGGACCCAAGTCTGGTTCCGAGAACTCGTGTCACATACCTCACAGTCATCTGTAAATCCAGCTTGAGAGGATCTGATGCCCTCTTCTGGTGTCCCCTGACACTTGTAGCCATATGCACATACACACACACACACACACACACACACACACACACAATTAATTTTAGATCCAAAAAAAATTTCTAAAAACCTAAGATGGTGATGAAAGTCTTGAGTTCAAGCCTCAGGAATATGAAGTTATTATTATTTCTATTTATACAATTACATACTGTTTAATTATTATTTTTGAATAAAGTTTTAAATTTATTTTAATTTTATGTGTGTGGATGTTTGCCTCCATGTATATATGTGCACCATGTGCAGGGCAGGTTCCTGAGGAAGCCAGAAAAGGTTATTATATCCCCTGTAACCAGAGTTACAGACAGAAGTGAGCTGCCATGGGTGCTCTCCAGCCCTATATACTAATACTTAGGGCAAAGTTTGAAAAAGCAGCAGGTAATGTAATCTTTGAGTCTAAGGCCTGGCTCACACTGTTAAACAACTCTCACTCAACTTTAGATCTCAAAGTTCATACTGGTATGCATACAAGGCCTGAGGACGTGGAGATCATTTGTGGAGAGGTACTTCCAAAAAGCCTGTGTTAGTCCCATCAAAACTAGTTAAAGTCCTCTTCACTGGTTACTTCATTTAGAAATATTTCTTTTTCATTACAATTGAGGATGGATCCTAAGATCTGGGAAAATACAGATGATAATTTTTAATTATTTTATTTAATATCCATAAAATCATATAATATGCTGTGGTCTAGTTCATCCTTATTCATTTCCTCTAGTTCCTCTCCTACCTGCCATTGACACTTTATACTCCCATGTTCATGTGCTTTCTCCTTATTTTTTGATTTAACAACCACTGAGCCCATTAGATGGTGCCTATATGTACATGGGTTTGGGTCCACCTTCTGGAGCATGAGTAACCTCTCAGAGTCCATATCCCTGCAGAAAAGTAACTTTACCTCTCCTAATAGCCACCAATTATCAATATCTTGTCAGCTAGGAGTGAGACTTCATTACCCCTTCCCCACCCATGCTAGGATTTTGGTTGGCTTGATCTTGTACAAATCTTGGGCATATATGATTGATCTACTCCCTCTGGCCTGTACAATATTTCTGCCATATTTTCTATAATCATCTTTAAGCCTTGGGGAAAGAAGGTGTGATATGGATGTCACATTTAGAACTAAGCACACCATAGTCTCTTATTCTCCATATGACCAGTTGTTGATCTCTGTACTAAACACATCTACTACTACTACTATTTCTGAGAGAGAGAGAAAAGGAGAAGAAGGAGGAGGAGGAGGAGGAGGAGGAGGAGGAGGAGGAGGAGGAGGAGAAGAAGAAGAAGAAGAAGAAGAAGAAGAAGAAGAAGAAGAAGAAGAAGAAGCTTCTCTTATGAAAGCTGAAAGATGCACTGATTTTTGAGTATAAGGATAAGAACTTAGGTGCAGTTTATTACTATGTCCATTTAATAGAAGGGTTCTCCTCTATTTGTGACCTAGATAGCCACAGGTTTTTGGCTCAGTTAACAATACCAGGCATGGGCTTCATCTTGTCTAAACAACAACTTGAGAAGAGGTAACCAATATCTGGCACTTGGACTTTTATTTGATAGTTAATATTGTCTGGGGGAGATATTGCCCCTTTTATTGGTTAGCTTCATTTAACCCTCTTTTTAATACATGTATAAGTATATGTTTAGGAAACTTTCACAGTAATAGCTTTCCATATATCATTTTCAAAGGTCTTTAAGCATTAGCTATGCCCCCATACTCCCTTCTCTATCATGTTTTCCCACCCTCTACTTCATTCTTCCTTTCCTGTTCCATTACTCCCCTTTCTCCATCTTTACCACCTGTGTTCTATCCCCTTTTCCTTGAAGTTTCCCCTCTGATCCCTTACTAGTTTCCTGTCTTCTGTGGATAATCCATTTTAAACACACATATCTAAAGATTCAAGTTATCAGATAACTATACCTTTAACAACAACAAAAAAAAAAAAAAAACTTGTAATATCTCTGTGAGTCTAACTCTAGCTTCTTCTTTCTCCTCAACTGTTATTCTTTGGAATTAGAATAGAAGCTGAACTGAATGGGTAGGACTTTGTAGCAAGTCCTTAGAAAATGATTTTGAAATATGGTCCCTGGAGTCCACAGACCACATAAGAGTTTATCAGCCTCAGTGCTATGAACATTTTAAGGCTGGAAATTGTTTCTTGGGTCAGATTTTTCTGTGCCTTTAGAGAATTTATATCAGTATCAATGACTTCTATGTACTAGATTTCAAATGAAAACAGCCAAATGTATCTGAGATATAGCCACATACCCCTGTCTGGCAAAGTCATTCCTTCCTGAGAACAATAACACATGAGTAAGCACTCTAGAGAGGTCCAACAATTGCTTTGAAACAAAAAAATTAAGAAAAATAAGTGAACTAGGCTTTCTCTTTCCCCTAAGCTTCCTAAGTCATCAAAATTTGCTATATAATGTCATTCACCTAAGTGAACCCTATTCAAACCAGTAACTGGACATTTAAACACACTACATAAAATAACCCCCAGCTATGCACTGGTTAACTAATATTCCACAGAAACTTACAATTTTCCCCAAGAAATTAATTCCTTTACAAAAGTACCCTGAGGACTCAAACACAAATCACTCTTCTTACTTGAGACGATTTATCATTTTTTAGAACTTATAAATTATACACACCAAGCAGCCATCTTACACACCAACAAGCATAGTAATGCAGTGAGGAGGCAGAGCAGCTGAAGGGTTCTCTCTTCCATCAAAGGTGGTGGATGGCTAACTGCACTCTGTTTTAGAAGTCTTTCCAGGGACACAGCTTTGTTTTCTGTCCTCACTGTCTGAATAGATTTCATTTCCCTCTAAAGGAGAAGTCATGATCCTTCCCTGAAGACAGCCTTTATCATAAGATGCTTTACTCGGGCAGAGGGGCAACATCAGTCAGTGTGTGACAGGACACATGTGTGATGCTTTCCTTCAGGGCTAGTGTTTTGGAAAATAGAGGGACTAAGGTGGAACTTGCTAAGGTTACCTGGTCCCTCCTCCTACCTCTGGGGTAAGCTGAAGTAGCATATGAAGGATAGCCATCACTGCCTACCCCCATTTTTACACTCCCCAAAGTGAGTCCCATGAGTCTGTATGTTTGTGTTTTATTTTACAGTAATTAATAGAATAGGCAATCCTACCACCATCACCGTGCTCACTTCTGCTGTGCCAATATGAGCATCACTCATAATGGCCAAGAGTTCAGTGTTCAGTACCTATCCATTTGGCTCGTGTAGACACGTCCATTGTGCCTTCTCAGGCTTGAGGTGAAAAGACTCACTCAGGTGAAGGACACATGCCCTGGCCACCCTTATTGTTATGTTTTCTATTTTCCTGTTATTGTGAGTAGCAACCTCTACAACATAACTAAGCTATACACCATAGGTATGGATAGAAAATAAAGTAATTACAGTATTTAGAACCAGGAGGCACCTTGAGATGTCTTTACTCCTAAGCTAATTTACACAAAGGAATGCCGCATGAATCAGTCCTGAAGTTCTAGCTCACAGCATGGTGAGAGTTGGATACAGCATTCACCAAATATGCACACAAGAGCATGCCCACGTGTGTACATAGGAAGAGACATATGGTCACATGTACTCATTAAAACACACATACCCATTTAAATATATATAGTCAAACACACTGATGCTCTCATGAACATAGAAGCACAGACACACATGAATACACGAACACATTGTGCATATTGTACCTAAGTGAGTTTGTGAATCTGTTGATTCATATGACTATGTATACTGTTTTCCATTATATCTAAATAGCAGATCAGTAAGTTATAGAGCTAAGTAAATACAAAATAAGAAATATAAAAGGAGATTACCCAAGGTCATTTGACTTCTTAGCAACCTGAGAAAGCCAGGGCTGCTGGTGGCTAACTCAGTCCAATGATCCATTGATTGAAGACAAGCTGTGTCTTAAGAGCAGCAACAAAAGCCCAGCTCCAATGTTGCCAGAAACAACCAGGAAGCCTGGGAGTGAAGGTCTTGTCCTCAGGTCAAAAGGAGCACTTGTTTTGTTATCTTTTGAGGCTGCCAAGTATTCATCCTCTCCCTCCCCATTCCCAGGATCTATTCTTTCATCAGTAGCATATCAAATCCCTTACTACCATGTCTCTCCATCTCATCTGTGTTGTTTGAGTGGATTTGGCCTAAGCATCAGCTCCACCTATGTTTGTCTGGGATTCAAACGGTGCTGTATTCAGTTATGGGCTCTTGAAAGTAAATTAGGTTCCTTTGTTCTCTGTGAACAGAAATAAGATATCTGGGAAGGTTGGAAAATGTAAGGCATAACTGCAGCCAGCAGTCCCAAACACCCACTGTTTTTGGTTATTTGGAGATATGTCTAGTCTACCATTCCTCCTAAGAATCTGGAAGAGGCCAAACCTAAAGACACAGGATGTCATATCAGAGGTCACAAAGTAACGACTACAGAATAGGTCTCCATCTTACTTATAAACACTTTTACATAATTCCAGAAACCAAAAAAGCATTATGGGAACTGTTGAGATGGCTCACCAGATGAAAGTACTTGCTCCCAAGCCAGATGATCTGAGTTTAATCCTGGGAATCCACATGGTAGAAGAAAAAAAAAACCAACCCCCTAAAGCTATACCCTGATATCCATATGCAAGGCATAACATGTGTACACACTCCCCCTCTCTCACACACATATACCCTCACATGAGATGCATGAACTAAAATATGATTTCTAAAAACTTTTTTAAAGAATTTTTTTTTGCATTATAGGCTCTGGGTTAGCCCTTTAAGCTTCAATGAAATGTGTCTTCTGAAGAGGTATGTATCCATTTTTTAACCAGTTTTGAGTTTATACTACTCTACATATAAAGAAAAGAAAGGGTCTATTTTATGCCTCTAAATATAATAATGATCATCTCTAAAAGTCATAAATGTCACATTTAACAATTTTAACCTTTTAAAACACATCATAGATTGCCAAAAGCATTTTTATCATTTTATAGTGGAGAACACTAAGCCACAGATTCAAGGTGAGTCTAGAAGATTACATAGAAAGAGGATTCTAGAACACATGACAGAGTTAAGACACATTTTTCAATAAGGGGCACAGAATAATTCTCCCTTCAGTCATTTTCTTGATATGGTTCCAAATATATAATATTCTCTTTACAGCTATATATGATGCCCATAATTAAAGGCTTTTTGTGGCCAGAGTACTCAGTATGGCAATGTTTCCATAATTACAAGCTTGTAAAAACACCAAGATGTGAAATACCAAGAGTGTGCTGTAAGAGTTGGGATTAGAAAATGACATATTTTTAGTGTTACTCTTGAATTTTGTTGGTATTAATTGATGAGACATCTACTTGGGTCATCTGAAGTCCAAAACAATTCCTGAGTTAAGAGAGCCACATACTCCCATTCTGTTGGCTAATGGTATATATCAATATACATCCAAGAACATAATGAAATTAGAGAATGATGGATTGAAGACACACTATAATTGAACTCTCTGGGAAGCACTGCCAAGCCAAGCAGAGACACTGAATTCTGGTTTCAGGTATTTATTCACATGAATTGTTTCTGCTTACTCATACCCAACTCTCATCTAAGATCAGAAAGTTTCACCATTCAGTTGAAGTTTTAGAAGCTTTAGTGAGAAATTCAGAGAAGTGAGTGTCCCTTTGTCCCTTTGATTTTCTGAGAAAACAGAAAGGAAACAGTTAGGGATGCCATCTAAGTTTCAAATATGGTAGCAGAGGACAAGGTAGCAAAGAGATGGGAAGAGAGTTCAGAGAAAAGGAGAGTCTTGGAGAAGGCTAGGTATCTCCTCCCAGTACTCTCTCCTTAAAACAACTAATCTCCTTGTGTATCTATTTAACATATTGTGGATTTTCTTTTTTTTTTTTTTGGATTTATTTTTTATTTATTTATTTTTTTAAATAATTTATTTTTTATTTCTTCAAGTTACATCTCATTCACAATCCCCTCCCTAATCCCCCCTCCAGTCCCACCCTTCCACCCTCCTCCCCCTCAGCCCCACCATCCTCTTCCCTTCTTTTTTTTTTTTTTTAGTTTAAGGTATTTATTTTCCC
This sequence comes from Lophiomys imhausi, assembly GCA_907164525.1. Taxonomy (NCBI): domain Eukaryota; kingdom Metazoa; phylum Chordata; class Mammalia; order Rodentia; family Muridae; genus Lophiomys; species Lophiomys imhausi. The sequence goes on along the minus strand of CAJQZJ010008587.1, from coordinate 3,280,511 downwards.
CCCAACCGCTCTCCCTTTCAGTCCAAATAATGGTTCTTTTTCTTATAACTATAAATACAATACAAAACAACAGAAATAAATAGGCCACGATTATAAGAGTTATATGGCTTAGCATACATTCCCAATGTCCAGTCCATATGTATTTGGCACCTGACTTGAACATTCTACTATCTAACCATCTCCATGAGTTTAAAGTTCTATATCTAACTCAGCTTTCATACTAACTTGCCTCATAATTTTAAAAATATCTTCTTAGATCCAGAACACCCTCTTGATTCCTAAACAACTCAAAATTTAACTATGAGACTCTAGCTATCTATTCTTCAACCACCTCAGAGACCTGATTTAATTTGTTAAGCTCTGGCCTCATTTGTATATCCTGGATGAACTGAAAATTGTAAGACATATCAGTTAAAATGATGCAGAGTCTGTCTTCTTATTTTGACACATGAGGACCCAAAAGGCCTATGTATGTTCTCATCAACCTAGTCCACCAAACCATCTGACTTTGATCTCATTTAATCATTTCAGCACCCAGACAAAAAAAAAAAAAAAAAAGGTGTTATCAACATCATTTTATGGACATCAAAACCAAATTCCAGAGTTCAGAATATCCTGGCTAAGACTGGAATGCATAGTGAACTGACCATAAATGTCCCTTAGGTCTTAATGCACTAAGAAAAAAAATAACAGCATAGTTTTTAAACATGAATCTTGCCTTTCTATTTTAAATTAAATTATCTTCTTTAGACACAACTTTGTCTCTATCGTAATGTTATTTGTCCATTGTGTTATAGTCTCTTTCTTCTCTGCTGGTGTCCAGTGCCCTTCATAGATGACCTCCGCTTGGCAAAAAGTACCAAACAACAGGCCAATTGTCACACCTCATCTCTTCCCTTTAAAAAAGAGACAAAGATCACCTTTGAGACCCCATTGGAAGTATTTTCACGCTAATCCAAGAATTAGTGTTGTGTTTGTTTTCTGGCTGGTGCCATGTGAAACCATTCATGGGGCCTCATGGACCTTGTCTAGTCACATTCCAGTCCATTCTTGGAACATTTGGGGGAGATGCATCATTGCTCCGCTGGTAGGAGACAAGTCTGTGTCCCTGCCCGAGGCTGACAGCCAGTGCATCTATGTCCTTGATCGTCCATGAGAACAACTCTTGCCATCTCTGCCAAGCCTCCCAAAACTCACTCACAGGGAGCAGAAGATTAAAAAAAATGAACTCATATGCACTCACAGGGAGAGAGATAAACAGAATTACATGATCATCTAAAATAGACTAAGACTGGAGAGGAAACAACAACCTCATCCTAAATGAGTATTTTTCTCGAAGAGTATGGGAGAGTGAGCTTAGTACTTTAGTTAGCATTGTGACAAAATTCAACCTTCACATAAACACCAGGCTTGTGATGGTATAATAGAAAGAGATGGGAAAGTGGCACTAATTAGTATCCTTCCGTGAACTAGCAGTGAGATTTGAGGTGGCTAGTTGCATGTATCCACTATGCATGTAAACTGAATACCTGATACAATGACGTAATGAGGGAGGCTCATTCAGTTAATGTTTCCAGAGGGTTTGCTCTACAGTTACTTGGTCCTGTGCATTTCAGAACACCTTGGTGCTGGAAGCATGTAGCAGAACAGCTTCTTCACCCTGCAGAGGACAGAAAGCAGAAGAAAACACCCATCCTGGTTTGCTTTTTCCCTTTCCCTCTGTTTGATTACTTCTAGGCTCACAGGCAATGCTGTTGTTCCCATTCAGAGTGGACTCCCCCACCCTTTAGTCAGTCACCTCTGGAAATGACCTCATAGACTCACCCAGAGGTGTGACCTACTAATCCCTTCTAACCCTCTGCTGTTTAATCAAGTTGACAGTCTGAATCAATTATTATGTACCAGAGAGCTAGTATTCGACACACCACAGGACCTGCGTAAAGTTAAAGGGGACACTGTTCACTGGTGCACTTGCATGTGTGGCTTTGGATCAGGATGCTTTATCACAGCAACAGATAGATAACTGGAACGGGTAACTCTCTTGGTATTTTTCACACATTCATATTCGACCTCCATCACCACTGCCCTCTCTTGTCCCTTCTAGGCTTATGCACACTGTTTACTCCCCATGACAGTGCAAAATGTGGATTCTGTTCTTAATTTTTAAAAATTTGTTCTTTGATAACTCATACATGTACACAATGTCTCTCATTCACATTCATCCCAACTCCTCCCTTACTCTCCCCTAGACCTTTCCATATCATCATGTGATATATCATCAATATATATATTATATATAACATGATTATATATTAAATAAATATAATATTTATATAATATATAAAATATATTATATTAAATCATGATGTATATATGCTCATTAAATCTACTTAGTGTTGGCTACATATGGGTGTGGGAACATCACTGAAACATGGATAAACTATTAAAGACAACATCTTAAAGAAAATCAACTCTCCCTCCCACAGGGGGAATTCTCAGTTGTTATATTACATATGAGACAGAACCCTCCAGGACTCAGACCAATCAAGCTTACTCTAACTAAAAGTGACTTGATTGTGTTAGCAGCAAAGTTTATATGAAAATAAAGAGACTAGAAATATCAAAGAATGAGAATCTCAACCTCCAGCTTTCTCATTCATCCCTAAATATACAAGTGTGTATAATTCAAATTCAATTCACTTTTGGTATATAACCAACTTTGCTTCTCAGCAACAACATTCAAGTTGAGTAAACTGATGTTCCTGGACTCAAAATGGGCTGTCTTATTGAACCCAGTCATGAGTTGAAAATAATATAAGTAGAAAATGCAACTAACATCTAACATGTGTAATATCATAGTTATCCCAGCCTATCTTAACCAAAACACTTAAATACCCTACCACTGAGCTAAGTTTTCTAATCCAAAGCCTGCTTTATAAAAAAAAGGGTTGAGGATACGGGAGAGATCACCAGGTGGGAAAGAGTCCTCCATGTGCAAGCATGAGTTATGATCCCAGGGAGCAAGAAAACAGCCAAGTATGGCTGTGTGCTCATTGTAACCCCAGTGCTTTGTGGAACAGACAGTAGAACCATTGGAGTTTACTGGCTGCCAGCCCAGCTATGGTTTCAGTGAGAGACTCTACCTCAAAAGCAATAAGACAAAGAGAGGTGAAACAGGATTCATGTTGTCTTCTCCAGCTTCTTCCCACGTATGAAATCCACACACCTACATGCACATGCACATAATACACACACACATACTTAGATAGATGACATGATAGATAGAAATATATAGAAATGATAGTTAAAAGATAGAGAAAAGAAAACAGGAAGGACAAGAAAGAGTTGAAAATCTTGAATTGTTGATTGAAATCCATAACTCAAAGTCACTGGCAACACAGTGCACGGTAGATTATAGACAACTTACCCTCATGCTCCCATGGCGGCCACAAGCTGTATTCACACCAACACCCAGTGTCAGAGAGAGTATCAATCAAGCACCACCAGAAAATTGATACTTAAAGTTTGAATTTCAGTTTCTCTTGAATTTGCACCACTGTAACTTGAAAAGTTGTAAGTTGAAAGACTCATATTGGGATGATCTATAAACCATTTCCCAATCATAACTTATTTCTGTGCTCATTGGCACATCTTGGACCCCACTTCATATGTCTGTAGAGTCAGAGTTCACTCAGCTCCTCAAAAAGTCAACCAAAGTTCATATAAAAAACAAGCTTCATACCAGAATGCCTTGGAGCTTCACAAACCAAAGGACAGAAGCTCCTGAGGGGATCTCCTGTCCCCAACACTCCTGCAGTTAGCCCAAGAGAGACTTTGAGCTACCCCACCCCCTTGCTTGCCATTAGCAGTCCCATAACAAAGTCAAGATGCTCACATTGGGGACCTGATGCACCAACAGTAAACTGTGCCTTTTCTCAATATTAGATTATTGTAATATTGTTGGTCTGACTAAAGCTACTTCCTTCTGGCTTTATTCCTAGAGATGGCCCCAGCTAGTAACAAGCTTTTCTTTATACTCCTATTCTCAAGTAGCAATAATAATGTCCCAAGCACCAGGCTTGGGATTTGAAATAAACAAAGAAACAAACAAAATGGTTTGTTGTGTCCTTTCATGCTGGAAAGAAAATTTGTAAATTGCCAACTTAATTTTTTTCCTCTGGACTCAACACCTATTTGCTGTAACAAGAATTTCCCCCTTGGTCTCACTACAGAACGTGGCAGGAAACAGGATTTGGGGATTGGCATTGTTGTCCTTCTTGGAGCACATTTTCCTTCAGCAAGTCTGCTATCAATTTTTGTTAGCTGAAATAGCATTTTAATGTGTTACCTGACGGTCAAGAATGCTCCATTCAGTCGACTTCCGCCTCTGCTGTGCTTCTGAAGCTATTTACCTCCCATTTTCTTCCTGTCTTAACCACACTTTTTATTTTTAATACAAATGTGCTTTGTGCTCTTTCAGTCGTGTCTCCAGTTCTGCAAGACATTAGTCTAAGATAATAAAAAGACAGAGCTGGGGGAAGGGTAGGAAATGGCCTCCTCTTGCCGGAAAGATCATTTTAATGAGTTTTCTTCTTCAGTTGGGGAGATGCTCTTGACCTCCTTGGCCTGCTAGGATGTGATTTCTTGACACATAGAGTACCACAAATGCATTTTCATCAGAGCTGTGTAAGGTGGCCACCACGGGGATTTCTCCAGCATTTAACACAGCTGTAGATCTGCAACATTTGCAACACAAAGTGGGGTTTTGTTTACCCTTCTCCTCCGTCCTGGGCATGGTATTATTCCAGAGGCATTTCAGCTTCCTCACAAACCGTTCGTGACCAGAGTTCTTTTCAGCATGTTTGGGATCATAATTGGGCGCACACACACGCACACGCATGCATGCGCACACGCACACACACACACACACAAATGCTTGTGGTAGAAGACAGCTAAAGGTCAGGTGTGATCCCATGAGGCTCTTTCTGCGGTTTCCATAACAGAGATACGACAGCATCTTGTCCCATTCTGCAGTGACTTCTAGGGGGTCTCTCCTCTCTGCCAGAGCCTTCTCTGTGGAAGCAAGCCTGACCGAATTGTCACTGAGCGCTCAAAGGGCATCTCTCCTCTGTTCTCATTTCCTTGGAAGGTGAGGGCATTATCATAAAGATGGATAGTGTAAACTGCTCCTTCTGTTACACCATAGCTCTGAGCAGAGAAATTTCTGTTTTCTGCCACAGAAAAGAACAGCATTTATTTAATGGATGCTGAACAAAAGGTATTCTCAGTCCATGATTTAGCCCTGAAGCCCATCCTACACGGGGGAGTGGGACTGAGATCATTTGTGTACTCTGAATTGTACACCTGAGCACATACTCTAGCCAGCCATCCTTCTGGCTGCATCTTGGCATGGGCTGAGGTCACCACCCACCTTGAGGTGCCCCTACCTCTTCTCACCTCCTAAATTTGTTCACAGAGCATGCCTATTCTTTCTTTCCTGGCACTTTCCCCTGCAAACTTGAAGCCAATGATGTTTCTTACAATTGGTTCTCCACCAAATTTCAGTCCTGCTTCCACGTTATCCCATACCCTTCTAGAACATACCCTCAAAGTTGAGAGAACAAAAGAAGCCTTAGACCATGGGGGAGAGGCAGAAATAGCTTTCCAGGTATTGATTGATCCAGGCTCATCCAAGTGTGCACCCTAAATAGATAAGAAATAATAAATTACCATTCATTGATATTCAGTTTATTGATCATATGTGTGAGCATTCATATGTACAGGAGTCAGTGCATGTTTATGTGTCTTCCTGCATGTGTATACACATGCATAAACATGTGTGTATAGAGGTCAACCAAACCTCACCTTATTTACTGAAAGAGAATCTCATATTGGCCTAGAGTTTGCCTAGTAGCATAGGCTGTATGGCCTTTGAGCCCTAGGGATGCACATGCCTTTAATCCCTCAGCACTGGGATTCCAAGAATACATGACCATACTAGTCAATTGTATCTGTGTTCTAGAACTGCATCTGAGGTCATTGTGCTTTCAAGCAAACATCTCATGAAAGCTCCCTGAGTTTTCAGATTTGTGATTTTCAAATACTTACGGAGTATCATGTGGCCTTGTCCCTAAGTCTTCCTACTCATTTACCCAGTTTACTGATCATTAAGAAAGAATAAGTAAGGTGTACCTTGAAGCATTGCTGTGAGATCAAGTGAAGCCACAGGTCAGCATGTGGTCCATAGGCAACACAAGGTGGATGATGTTTCACTTTATTCTGGAGAGAATCCCAACTGGTGATGCTAGCAGGAATTTGCTAAGTAACTTCTGCCAAATCATTCAAATTTTCTATGAGTTCATCTACAGAATAAGGAAAACAAAACACTCCATCCTTCCTTCCCCAAAGGATTAGTATAAGGATTAAATGAGATGTTCATTAAAATGGGAATTTTCCATGCAGAGAAAGCAAAAGTGTTGCCAAGAAAGAACGTGTCATTATGCTTATGTTTACTCTTAGTAACTTTTACTTCTAGAAATTGTGCTTTTTAAAATATAATCTGCATTAACTAAGCCTATCTGAAAATATAATGGTACCTTTAATCACATACAGACACCAGTCAATGCTGGTGTTCTGGAGAGGTTGATGTTATATTGAATCCTGAGTAGGTTTGTTTGCACAGCTGGGACAAAAAGAAATCTCAGTGCCTTGGGTAACTCATAAAATGGACTAATCCTTGAAAACATAATTGTGTTTCCATTAGTCAAAGGCTTGCGCACACCCTGTGAGTCTGGTTTTGGATGCTCACTGAATCTTCCAAAGCACCCTGAGTTTTCAAATTTGTGATTTTCAAATACTAATGGAGTATCATGCAGCCTTGTCCCTAAGTCTTCCTACTGCTGGCCTCTTGACCCTCTCCACCTTCCCCCAACACACACTCTGTGGAACTCCAGCTGCCAAGATCATCTGGGATGGAGTCTAGTAACAGCCAATCAATTTCAGATTCTTGCCCAAACCTATCTTCCTTCACTGGGCATAAGTTCTCAGGCTCCTACAAAAGATTTTGCTTCCATTCTTGACATTTATGGTTCTATTCTGCCCTGTTCTTGGGTCTAGAACAATTTGCCATTACATATAAGAGTTCTCATCCTTTCTCTGGGGACTTTTCCCAGTTCTCTAACTGACTTCAAATCTATCAGAATTTTCAACTCTTTCTGGCTCCAAATAACAACAGTCAGACCAATCTGTCTTATTTTGTATTATGGGATTTAAGAAATGTGCTAGATACTCCATGATCCTCCTAATGTTTGATAGTGAGTCTCAGCCTCTGTTGGACCCTCTTTGGCATGGAGTTTCTCAGAGGGTGGTTATGCTATGTTCCTGTCTGTAAGCATGGCAGAGTATCGTTCATAGTGATAGGGGTTGGCTCTCTCCCTTGGGGTAGATGCAGTGTATGGCCTCAATGGAAGAAAATGAGCTCAGTCCTGATGAAACTAGTTGTGCTAGGCTGTGAGGGTAAGTGGGGGGGTCTCCTCTTTTCTGAAGAGAAGGGAAGGGGGTAGGGGAAAAAGGGCAGGAGGGTGGGACCCAGAGGAGGGGAAGGACGTGGCTATAATCAGGATGTAAAATGAATAAATAAACAATAAATTAAAGGGAAGAAAAGAAATGTGTAGAAAAAAAGCTAATTAAACTATTTACTGGTATTTATATTGTATTCAATTGGTTCGGCAGTGTTAATCCTTAACCCAACCTTATAAATAAATACACACAGACACCTCCTGGATTTTAACAAGCCTAGGCCTGGATTGTGCAATCCTAGCCCATCTAAGTTAGTTCATAATTCTAATACCCAAACCTGACCCCATATATACATACGTCCCTTTGGACTATTATTCTCCACACTATGCTGATGTTCCAGGCTACATGGAATGATCTTCTTTAATCTACCCCATGGTGTGTCCTCCTTGTTTGCTCCTGGCTTTTCCCCAGCAACCTTCTTCTGTGAGCTTCTTCTTCCCAAGATGCTCTCTCAAAAAGCCCGTGTACTTTAGTCCTGCCTACCTCTGTCTTTACCCGATCTCCAGGCCTCAGCAATTATTTAACCAACAGAGTCAAAGTAAGTAACAGACAGCAAGCAGGACCAATCAACATTTAGAATGCTTAACACCACCTCATCAGAAGTGTACTAGAAGACAGAGTCCAAGTTTGAGTTTTGTGTGATCCTGACTGTGCCTCTGCATTACCACTCTGTATCTCACCTTCCTACCTCCTCAAGTCATGTTGCTACTGATAGCTACAGAAAATGAAATTCCTAGACTCAGACACTATATGCTATATGCTATTGATCCTAGAATGAATAAATCCACCCAAGACCCAACTGCAGATTTCAAGTGACAGATTAGCTCATGTGGCTTCCACTAACTAAATAACAGTAAGAAAGGAGTAGGGCATTATGAGTAAAAATTGAAGAACAATGAGACACTCTGTGCTGGATAGCTCGAAGGAATTGCTGGCACATGGTTGTATGGATTCCAGCACTGCCCTCCTTACTGTTGGAGGTTCCTTGGAGTATGTGTACTACAGAGTCCTCCACAGCCTGTAGATACCCTCAGGCTGGGATGAGGGTATCTCATGCCTTCTGTGTTCAGAGATTTGGGTGAAAACAGATGGATGCTGGTTGCAAATAAGAGTCACTGATGGTACTGAACACATCTTTCAATTGTCTGTATGCACAGGCCAGTGCAGCTACCTAGGCTATACATCCCTGTCTAACCCCCAGAAGGCATTACTGCTTTCCCGGGTTCCATGGCATCATGAGGCACATATTCTGCAACATTCCTCTAGGTTGAGCACTGTGGCCATGTCTGAGGGTGTCCTTGTACTTTCTACCCAGCATCTTGATTGATGAGGGTCACAGTGTCTATGGCTGCCCTTCTATTTCTTGCCCCTCATCATGAACTTTCATTGTCTTAGTAGATAAGAGTATCAAAATGCTTGGGGTGATAAAGGGGAGGGTCTGAGACAGAAGGAAGACTCTGTGATTCTATTTCTTTCTCTGTCCTGGTCTAATTATGAGGTTTCAAACAAAGAATTCTCATGCATTCTGTATTCAGAGATTTGAGTGGAAACAGCTTTTCTGTCTTTTGGACATCATCCCAACCACATGGTTTTGTCACCACCTTAAAACTATTGTGCTTAGTTCTTCGAAACTATTGGCTCCTTCAAGAGGTTGCTGCCCCATCCATGTAAATTGACCTTGGTACACCTGTACAGCTAGCTGATGATGGGTAGAGAGATCTTCTGGAACCTCATCTCTAGTTGGAATCTTGCCACACAATCAGAATTAAGGAGAAATAACTGAACTAGACATTAAACTAAAATGTAAAGTTGGGTAAGATTTCTCTCTCATGATAAGATTATCACAATCACTACTCTCTTGGGCAGGCTCATTACACAATCAACAAGGATTACATTTTAAGACCACTTTCTCACAAGGAAGGGCTTAACCTATCGGCTAGACGTACGAGTACTTTAAAGCTGTGTTTGTTTCCAGGGCCAATCCAATACAGAGCTGACTAACTCATTGATGATGGCAGATTAATGAGGCCTGGACAATGAAGCAGGGGAGGGCTGCAGTCAGAGCACCAGAGTGAAGCCCTGTGAAACATTGGTCTTGCTGAAGGCATTGTCCTAAGCTCTTTCTCCCAGAATCCTCTGGAAGAACTGACAACTGCCTGGCCTTTACAAAATGAAATTGACATTTACAAGGCTGAGACTCAACAGACACTGAAGGGAGGGGGCACAGATGCTGTAGGCAAAGCCAGGGCCCAGTTCCCTGCATGCAGGCAAGCAGGCCCATAGCTCTTTGTGAGTAATGAGTCAATATCCAATACCATCAAATCAAAAGCTGAAGTCTTCTTGAGTCAGCAGAGCTGAAGCCTCCTTCAGGGGATAAGAAACCAGAACCAATCCTTCTGAGGAGTGGGAATTGCCAGTAGCCTTTAATCTGTGGAAACCATAGGTAACCCAAACATGACATATAACTTCTCCAACATCAATTCATACCCTCATGTTTAAAGGGGAAAAAGAAGACTACTCTTGGGAAAAATGCTGTAGTTCAAACTCTGCCCATTTGGACTTAGAGACAGAAGGTGTTATTCCAGGTCAGGTGGGTGGAGGCTCTCAGAAGCAAACCACTGGGGCACTGTTTTCACATTGTCTAAGGATCACTGTGTCTTTATTTTACCTTCCTTTGAGCTCTCCCAGTCTTGCTGGAACTGGGAAGCAGAGGGTCTGGGTACTATGTTTCCTGTATTCCCTTCTTTACAGTGATGAACTTTATAGAACCAGATGCAAACTCAGCTTTAAAATGAAACTTCAATGGGTGATTGATTGTTTAATTAAGTGAAATTAACTAAATACTTATATTTTTACCAGTTATAAAAAAAACTAGTGAGAGAGAAGAAAAAGATTTAAGTATATATGGTACTGTGTTATACTTTACATGAATATTAAATTGACAATATGGAAAACAATTTGAGTTTATTTATTTGTTAAGTTATTTATACAGTATATTTTGATCACATTTTCCCCTCCCCCAACTCCTCTCATACCCTCCACCAAATTTCATATTTTTTCTTTCTCTAAAAAAGATGAACAACAGAAAATCACAAAAATAACTTTCAAAAATAAACTGAAGATATCTACATCAAATTGACAATTGTCATTCCCTCAAGTCAGGAAGATAAAAGAGCAGAATGACAACTAAAATAAGCTTCATCTATATATTCTAACTTATAGACAGAAAAGAATAATTACAGTTCATAATATATTTGTGCAATTAGATAGAAAAATGATATAACCTTCTTTTTGTAATCTTTTTAATCCCTAAAAGAAAAAAACAGTCAATTTTAGGTCGTTATTATTCCTTTACACTTTTAAACCTTTTATTACATGTATCTATCTTGTATGTGTGTATCTATGCCTATGTGTGTGCTTGTAGATGCACATATACACACATGTGCACACACATGTTCATACCTGCCATGGTGTGGCATATAGTGGTTAAAAACCTCAGTTCTCTCTTTCTCTCACCTTCTATCATTTGGACCTCTGTGGATCTAGGGAATCAAATTCTACTAATCAGGTTTGGCATCAGTCACCCTAAGCACTGAGCCAGCTCTCCAGATCAGTATACATTTCACCTCTTTGTTTTGCTATGGCTGTTGGTTGAGTTTGTGGGATTCTTAGTTTTTTCAAATGCTGAGGGTTGAACCCAGGTCCACTCATGAGCAACAGGTAAGTGTTTTGCCACCCAGATAAAATTGTAACTCTACTTTATGTCAAAAAGTGACATTTCTTACACTGTTCTTAGGCAAGATCTTCACTGGCAAATGCAAGAACGTCTCTAAATATATCTTGTATTAGTTGTGAGGTCAAGTTTGATCCTGGCTTATCTGACTAACCCAAAGCAGCAGGAGGTAGTTTCTTTTTTAAAAAAAGACCAAATGCCCTTTTTGTAGTCCATTCTCAGCCAAGAAGCACTTTCAGTTGAATTCACTCACCAGTCTTAAGTTCCTTTTTTCTTTTTCTTCCTTCACATAATTTTCATTTACCTGAATGGCACATTTTCAGGAAATTATTTTTTTCTTTTTATTTATTCTTCTTTCATACAATATATCCTGATGGCAGCCTCCCATCCCTCCACTCTTCCCAGCACGCCCCTCCCCAACACACACCTATTCTCTTCCCATATCCATAGATCCTTAGTTTCTCTTTAGAAAAGAGTAGGCCTTCCAGGGATATCAAGTGAACACAGCATACCAAGATGCAATAAGACAATGCACAAACTCTCATATTAAAGCTGAATGAGGAAACCCAGTAGGAGGAAAAGGGTCCCAAGAACAGGCTAAAGAGTTAGAGACCCCCCCTCCACTATTCCCACTGTGAGAAGTCTCACAAACACCTCGAGCCAAACAACCACAATACATTTGCAGAAGACCTAGTACACACCCATACAGGATCCATGATTGATACTCTGTGAGCCCCTATGAGTCCTGCTTAGTTGATTCTTTGGGTTGTGTTCTCAGAAAATTATTTTTAAATATTTTTACATGTTAAAAATACAAGAAAATAAAATATCTCAAAATTATAAACCATTTTCCACTTACAAAGAATTTTTGATTCATTAGTTTGTTTATCACAATATACTTCAGAACATGCTAAGGTAGGTGTTACTTTATGCATTTGCAAAAGAGAAAATTCAAGCCCCAAAGCCACTGTTGTAGACTCATGTAGACTAAATTATCCATCTTTGCCTTATTCTTCACTTCACTTGCTCAATTAATGTTAACATTCTTATATAGTTCCAGAATTTAAAGAAACATTTTTTTTCAAATTTCAAAAGTATATTTAAAGAAAGTCAGTCTTTTAAACTGGACCAGTTTCTGATATTCTGCAGAGATGAAAGCTTAGACAGAAAAGATTATGCCATAAGCTTCCAGGTATAAAAAGGAGCTAGAACCTCATACATATACGAGCTCCATGTCTGAAGACATACAGCAGATATTGTAGTCCCACAGCTGAGTAGAAGCTTTGAAAATGTCTTAAATGCTGATTTACACTAGAATTGCTCTAAGTTTCTGAGTTTGATCCCCACTTAGAACATATTACATACTACTAAAATATAGTCTTAAATGACCTCCACATTAACAACACAAAACACATAGGCATCCCCTCTGCCTCTTCTCAATGCAAGGTGCACTTTATAGATTACATGCCATCTCATTTCAGCTTCATGGTCCAGAATGACAGTCACACACCTGAGTTCTAAATAAAACATTCTAAATCTAAATCCTGGCTCCAGTGTTCTCCAGCTGTGTGACCACAGGGAATTATCCATCTCACAAAGCCTGGATTTATCCCTTTGTAGAGCTGTGGTCACAGGGTTCAGGGAAGACTGGAAGATAGTTTATGTGAAGCGTCTAGCAGTGTCTGGCACAGAAATTCCTTCTACAAATGCCAGATGTTCCTATATTCCTATTTGTAACTCCACTGTCAGATACATAAGATCTTTATCATTCATACAATATAGAAAGAAGATAAAAGCGAACAAACAAACAGACGAACAGGGCTGAGAGAAACTGTTGTGTAAATGGTGGTAGATCTAGTAAGGACATTGACAGCCATTCTTACCTGCCTGGTAGCAAGCAGCCCCATAACATTGCATCTGTCTATCCATCAAGGAAGCAAGAAGCTCAGATATGGAAGAAAACTGAAGGACAAATGACTTTTCTCACCAAAGGAGCTTGCTTTAAAAGACTGTCTGACCTACCTGTTGCCTACAAGTAGATATGTACTTAAAATTAGGAACGTCCTTCCAATTAAGCCAATATTTTTTCTAGTTTTATTTTAGGCTAGTTTCACACAAAGACTTATGATTACATATTCTTATTTGCAGACAGCACAATCTTATGCATAGGAGACCCTAAAGACCACACCATAAAACTTTCGGAACTGATAAAAACTTGCATTAAAGTTGGAGGCTACAAATCAGCATACAAGGTTTAGTAGCATTCTAATTCTAGTGTGTTGATTTGTGGCCTTCAATATACTAGAAGAAGATGTCCTGAGAAAGATCTAGGAAGATAATCTCATTCAAAACAACTTAGAAAAGTTATTAGATTTAAGTAATTTTGAATTATGTTATCAAAAAGATGAGATGGGTAAACTGCAGCCTTTTATAATAATTATGGAGTATGTAAAATTTAAAACTGTTAAGGCAAGAAAGATATGTTAGATTTTTCAGAATTGAATAACACACATGTAACTGGAAAATATCTTTGAATAAGCCTATCAGAGGCAGTGAAAGATGCCTACTATGAAAATGTTAAAATACTGAAGAAAGAAATTAAAGAAGATGGAAGGCTGTCTGATGCTCATGGATCAGCAGAATTAATATTGTGAAAATAGCTCTCTCACCAAAAGCTATCCTCACTCAGATCCCTACCACAATTCCAATGACATGCTTCACATGAATAGGAAAAAAAAATCCTAAAACTCATAGGAATTTAGCACAAGAGGCACCACATAGATTCCTGATCAAAAAGAACAACTGGAAGGCATCCTCATACCTGATGGTATATTAGAGAGTCACAGTAACAAAAACAGATGTGATGTCAAGGGACTAAATGGCAGAACCAGACAGAAGTACACACAGTTTCAGTCTCATTATTTTTAACAAAGTTGTCCAAAACATAAGTTGAAGGAAGAGAATCTTTAAAACAAGTGTTGCTATAAACTGTCTATCAGCAGGCAAAAGAATGAAATTCCATTCCAAGCTCTTAACACCACAAAAAATTAATTCCAAATGGATTAAAACTATTAGTATAAGACCTGAAACTTTTAAACTATTTGAGAAAAAGAAGGGAAAGTCTTTAAATGTAGACATAGACAAAAACTTTCTGAAAAGGACTCAAATGGCTTAGAAAATAAGATTATCAATTAATAAATTGGATTATATAATATTTAAAAGCACAACAAAGGAAACTGCCAATTAAGAGACAGACTATAGAATAGGAGAAAATCTTTGATAACTATATATATATGACAAAAGATTAATACCTAGAATGCATAGAGATCTCTAAAAAAGTTAATTCCAATAAATCAAACAACCCAATCATTAAAGGCTAATGATGAGAAAAATGAAATACAAATGATCAATAAACATTTGAAAAAATTATCTACCTTACTGGCTATCAGAGGAATGCAAATTAAAACTACTCTGAGATTCCATACCCCAACCAGAAAGAACACCATTGGGAAAACAAGTAACTAGTGCTGTTGAGAATGTGGAGAAAGGGAACTCTTATCTCCTGTACACTTCTAGTTAGAACTAAAGCAGACCAGCCACTGTGACGGTCAGTAGTAAGGTTTATCAACTAAAGTTAGAGCTTCTATGTACCCCAGCTATACCTCTCCTGAGCACACACCTGATGGTGTAAGGCAGTCTCTGTCAGTACAACAGATGAAGAAAATGTAGCACATATACCAAACTGAAATTTATCTTGCCATAAATATTTTACATCAGTTACAGAAAAATAGATGAAACTGGAGACTGTCTTTTACTAAGCAAATTAATTCAGATGTTTTCTCTCATTTGTGGATCCTAGATAAAACACACACACACACACACACACACACACACACACACACACACACACATTAGTCAGGGTTCTCTAGAGTAAAAATGAATCATTCTTTGTACGTAGAAAAGTGATTTGTAAGAATGACTTTACAGGTTGTGATCTAGCTAATCCAGCAACAATTGCCTATGAATAAAAGGTCAAAATATCCAGTTCAATCCACAAGGCTGAAGGTCTCAGCTGGTCTTTGGCATAAACCAGAACCCTGAAGATGTAAACTCTAATGCCAGTGAAGAGATGGAAATGGTAGCAAGGGGAGAGCAAGCAGGCAAAGAGCCAAGGTTCCTTCTTTCATGCATTTATATAGGCTTCCAGCAGAAGGTGTGGCCCAGATTAGAAGTGAGTCTTCCCACCTGAATGATCCAGATTAGAAGTAGATCTTTCTACTTCAAATTAAGCAAAAATCTTCCACAGGTGTGCCTTTCCATTTTGGGGGGTTTTAGTTAATTCCAGATGTAATCAGGTTGACAACAAGAATGACCATCACACTTCCACCCCTTCTCAACTTGACACACAATCATAACAACTTCTTATGCCATGATTAATTTCCGAATGAAAACACTAACCAAGTCACAATTACACCTAAACATGCTATAACTATCCCTCTTATGACTGCATAAAATTGTGTGTGTGTGTGTGTGTTTATGACATGAAATTAGAAGAACAGATCTCTAAATAAATGAATAAATAAATAAATAAATCCAAGAAGGATAAAGTAAAACAAAAAGAAAGCTACCCTCCCCCAAAGAAAGAAAGAAGGAAAGAAAGCTACCTCTAAGGGGAAGTCAAAGTATGTTATATACATGTAAAAATGTGTCTTTATGAAGTCCATTACTGTAATGATCATGCATTTCTAACACCTCCCTCAGCTGCTTTTTCTGTGTATAGCTGAGGCTGACCTTCAACCCACTAGCATCATTCCTCTTACCTCAATCTCAGGCATGTGCTATCTTGTCTGATCACACACAAATATTCAAGCTATAAACATTAGTCATTACTGTTGGAAACATGGAAAAAGTAGAATATATTCCCAGGTCCATGACAATAGCCTAGATCTTGTTGCCAAAGTTCATACAACATCAGAAAACAAAAACAAAAACAAAAAACAATATTGTAAAAATCTCATAGATTGCATCTGAGGCAATTCCCGGTAAATTGTAAGTGTCTGGGGAGGCCACAAATTCCCCATAGGTGTCTGGCCCTGGCTTAGACTGTCAGCAGACATTGGCATCAACCATATGACCCCGGTTCTACAGTCACTCAGAAGCAAGAGCCATGAGGTTAGATATGATTGTATCCAGATTTAAAAGGTCTGTGACAACAGATTATGTATGGAAGATCAGATAGTTCCTATAGGTAGTTCCCAAGACAGTAGTATATGACACTGGAAAGGAAACCTGAAGATGTACAAGGTAATCCAGGAAGTTAGAGGTGCCAAGAATGTGGAGTCATTGACAAGTTAAGCTTCAGGGAATACCTAAAGCCAAATCAGGGGAGAGATCACATGAGCTTTATGTAAGTGGCCAGGGCATGACACCGGGGCTTCCCACGCCCAGAGGATCTCACAGCATGATCTTGTGCTGTGAATGTCAGACATAAGGCTACAAAATGTAATGTTTGCCTAATGAGTTTACCTAGTTATGCTCTAATCCTTCCTTTCTGTTCTGTGTTCCTCCCTCTTGTAATGAAAAGTTCAGTTCTTGGTGACACTGTATGTAAGAAGTATGTCATATTTTTTTCATATTTTATAAAGGCTGACAGCTAAGAGTCTCAGGGAACATTGGATTTGAACTTTTGAAAAATGTTGGTACTTTGAGGGGACTCTTCGAGGGAGGCTAAATACATTTTTCAATATGAAATGCTAATGAGTCTTTTGGGGGAAAAAGAGTGGGATTCAATGGCTTGAACATAAAATAGCTTGTGTACTTGAGTTTGGTCTGGTCATGAGTTGGTAGATTTTTAGAGGGTTATTAAATCCAGTGAGCTCTAGTTTAACCAATCAATGTATTAATTCTTTGATGGGCTCATAGCATTACACTATTTTCAGGACGTAATAAAACTTAAGAGTTGAGGGTTCTATTTTGGAGAAAATAGATCACATGGGATTCAACTTTCCCCTCCTCCTCTTCCTTCCCCTACTCCAACCTTCTGATCCACACTCTTTATTACCATGATATTCTGCCATACAATAGGCCCATAAACAAATAGAGAGACTATAGACTGATTCTTCTAAACTTGAGAGCTAAAGGGTTTTTTTTTTCCTTAAAGCTGTTCTCTAAGGCATTTCATTTGCAGTTACACAAAAAGTAAAAGAATCTTCTCCAGTAGCTACTTGAATATTTTTTATTTGGATGTACTTCATTTTTTTATGCCCTGTTCACCACTGATTTAGTCTTCCTTCCCTCTTCCCAATGGGCTGGCAGACTTGTCTGGGAAGCTAATCTCTCAGAAATAGCTGGTAGAGTAAACATGTCTTTAAAAACTGTCTTTCATTTTAATTCCTTCCTCCCACCGCTACTACAGCTTGTACAAAACCACTTAATTGATGGGATTATAAACGCTTTGAGGGAGTACGCAGGCCCAATCCTTCTCCAATTTACAGAACTCTAATTCCAATCAATGCATTGTCATTTCAAGCTAAAATAAAATTTTCATTTTGTTTTACATTTTATTTTACTTATTAGAAAACGATTGATCGCTCATTCAGCGCTTAGTGGGTATCAGATAACTACCCAGACACCAGTTTCTCAATTGACATATGTGGAAGTAATCAGTGAATGAATGAATATTCAAATAAAAGTCACCTTTTACTCTTTAATCTCTACATTCACCCAACTTCACACTTCCAGGACTGAACATTTTTACTGGTGGCTTCTAGGAATGCGGGCAGCGTCGGGGACTAGGCAATGTTCTGATAACAAAATGATTTCAGAAGAAAGATGCAAGCTTACCTCAAAGAATATGTTCATAGTTCTCACTTGCACCTCACCCTAAAGGAAGAAAAAGGCCCCTCCAACCTGACAGCTCTACCCTCTTAGTCCCACATCCAATGAATACTTTGTCATATCACATTCATTGGTTTGTTTGTTTGTACTCTGAGTACAGTTTTAGAGAACACTCTCCCAGAATTGACAAGCTTGTTGTTGTTTCTGTTTCTGTCTTGTTGGTTTGTTTCTTTTACATGACTTGGACATTTATAGATGTGGACCTAGATGTGATGAAGAAAAGGAGCAATTAATTCATAAAGACCTTTTCAAATTTGAGAGGCCTAAATATTTCATTCTTAGTTCTGTAATTAGCAGCTTTGAAAGTATCCCATTAGAAATTTATTTATAAATATATAAGAGAGAAGTTGAAATATTTTTATTTTTTTAATAATTTATTTTTTATTTCTTCAAGTTACATCTCAATCACAATCCCCTCCCTACTCCCCCCTCCAGTCCCACCCTTCCACCCTCCTCCCCCTCAACCCCCCATCCTCTTCCCTTCTTTTTTTTTTTTTAGTTTAAGGTATTTCTTTTTCCCCCCAACAGCTCTCCCTTTCAGTCCAACAAATGGTTCTTTTTCTTATAACTATAAATACAATACAAAACAACAGAAATAAATAGGCCACAATTATAAGAGTTATATGGCTTAGCACACATTCCCAGTCCAGTCCATATGTATTTGGCACCTGAGTTTACCATTCTACTATCTAACCATTTCCATGAGTTTAAAGTTCTATATCTAACTCAGCTTTCATATTAACTTGCCTCACAATTTTAAAAATATCTTCTTAGATCCAGAACACCCTCTTGATTCCTAAACAACTCAAAATCAACACAATAAACTCAGAAGCTATAGTTTAGAAAGATTGCCAGCTATACTGTCCCCTAACATGACCAAGGCTTTGCTGGGTTTGACCAATACTTGATACTCTCACAGCTTAATGGAGAAGATGACTTAGGTAGACAACCAGCCATAGGAAAATGAGAGCTAATGTCCCACTTTGATAAGCAAAATCTTAGCCTTAAAGACATGCATTCAGAAGGGAGCAGGGTGGTACACTTACTACTTAAAGTTTCACTGTGAAATGACACTAACTAAATCAGAATCCACCCTTAAAGTAAAGATTGGCCTCAGTAGTTATAAACCATGGGCCATGTATAATACAAGGACAAAAGGGAGATAAACAACGTATGTTTGTCATGCAAGCTGTCCCACTAACTTTAAAAAAGAAAATGGTGAGAACACAAGAGGATGCACTTAAGGAAGTTCTGACCAATGACCTTAGATTTATCTTTTGTTCATTACTGAGGCAGTAAAGAATATGAGAAAAATCTTAAAGGGCCCATTTCAGAGAAGTTACAGAGGGAGTAAGGTCCAGATTCAAGGCTTTAATCTATCTGTTTTTTTTAATAATTTATTTTTTATTTCTTCAAGTTACATCTCAATCACAATCCCCTCCCTACTCCCCCCTCCAGTCCCACCCTTCCACCCTCCTCCCCCTCAGCCCCACCATCCTCTTCCCTTCTTTTTTTTTTTTTTTTTAGTTTAAGGTATTTATTTTTCCCCCCAACAGCTCTCCCTTTCAGTCCAAATAATGGTTCTTTTTCTTATAACTATAAATACAATACAAAACAACAGAAATAAATAGGCCACGATTATAAGAGTTATATGGCTTAGCATACATTCCCAATGTCCAGTCCATATGTATTTGGCACCTGACTTTAACATTCTACTATCTAACCATCTCCATGAGTTTAAAGTTCTATATCTAACTCAGCTTTCATACTAACTTGCCTCATAATTTTAAAAATATCTTCTTAGATCCAGAACACCCTCTTGATTCCTAAACAACTCAAAATTTAACTATGAGACTCTAGGTATCTATTCTTCAACCACCTCAGAGACCTGAGAGGGATAAATATATCTGATTATATAGGAAGTGCAGGGCCTGCAGCTTCCAAAACTAAAAAATGACATACCAGTGGCTGCCTGGACAGTTCCCATTTTCTCTCCATACATTACAGCATCAATCTTCAGCT